>CM029015.1:205876095-205975515 GCA_016801055.1 Panax notoginseng | reverse complement strand
ATCAAATTAAAAATGTTAACTACCTCCTCCTTGATGTGAATCCACAACTTGCGCTAGCTTGTTTTTTATATAGGGATGATGATCATACACTATAAGCGAGACTAGTAGCCTAGTAGTAGTATTATTTGAGCTCTTTTATGTCTGCATTAAAATTGAATACATTGTTTTATAATTTTATTTATATAAAAAAATTAAAAATATTATATTTAATTTTATATTCAACATAAATTTTTTGATATTATTTAATCTGTCAGGAGATTTATTTTGGGTACAAACTCGTTGAAGTCACAAATGGCACCAATTGAGCAGGGTCATGTGGGGGCACATGGACGTTTACACATGCTACTTGTTGATCCACGTCAGCATGCATGTTGAGCAAACAAAAAAAATGCTATGAAATGTTCTTCGCCCATACCACCTCCATGTGGATGTGGGTTCCTATATATAACTATCAGATTTTCTATTCTTGCATGTTCTTTTGTTTGGCTGAATGAAAAAAATACGAAGAGATTGGAATTACTAGTTAATGTCTGTTATATATTTTAATCTGGAGTTCAAATATTGACGTAACTATGAGTGGCTTATACAGTAATGGAGAAAAAAAAAGAAGACGACAAAGGAATATATATATATATATATATATATATAAATATATATATATATATATATATATATATAAATATATATATTTCTAGGTTATAAATTAGAAGTAAATTCAAAGTCTGTGCAAAACTCTTAAAAGTAAAATATCCATGCATGCATGCATGAGACAAATTGCGGAGACAGAGCTCCCCAACATAATCTTGCATGCATGATTCTCATTACCCATAAGCCAATCTCGTTGATTAATAATGTTTATGGAAAAGTTAAAAATGTGTGATTATATTTAATAAATATCATCATAATTAAGCTCGGCATATAAATGTAGGCAGTTTGTTCCCTAGCTTTTAGAGAACCTGGCCAAGTAAAATAATACTAGAAAAAGAGTATAACTTTTTGGAGACAAGTGATTCCTTTGTAATCATTTCAATGGAGAAAAAACCCACAGAGAGTATGGTGTAAGATCTCTTGAAAAAGATTCGAAAAAAAATATAATTAACATAGTTTTTATATAATCTAATATAGATTAAATGGATTAATTATATATTAATTGTATGGGAGTGGAAATGTATAGGATAAACTAGGTTTGTGCCAAAATCAATGAACTGGATACGTTTATTCTCTCTACTGGAAACGCAATCCTGTCATGGCAGGATTTGCAATCGAAATTAGGCTCGAAAGCATGTGGTTAAGATCCATATATAATATAATATATATATATATATATATATATCTTTGTTGGTAAGTTATTATTGTCTCATGTGGTTTATGTACATTAATTTGGGAATATAGATTAAATGTAACTAAGAATAGTCAAGTGATGGATGCATTACAATTATACAAATGGTGTCAGTAATATATACAAAACAATAAATAAATAATAAATAAATTGTGGATTATATTACTGCATCTTGGCTCAGTTATCTGGTAATTAATTAAAATAAGATGCTGCAGCACTTGAGATAATTAACAGTGTCTGCTGAAAGTGAAAGCTATATCATTAATTAGGTGCTGACTTTGACTCTTTCCCTCTCTCTTAATTGTTCCTATAATACAGACCTGATCCGATCTCGATTTGCCGTGACTATGGTCAATATCGATCAACTATTCAATTTGTAAGATGTTATATTAATGCCGCCAGGTTCAATTTTCCCATCTGGCTAGTTGCTACTAATATTGCATGCACGTTCATTGTAAGGTGTTACTAGAACAGACCTAATGCATGCATACTTTTATCTCTCTCTCTCTCTCTCTCTCTCTCTCTCTCTCTCTCTCTATATATATATATATATATATATATATATATATATATATATATATATATATATATATTTAAATATATACGAAAAACGAAGTACGTGACTTGGACACACAAACTTGTGTTAATTAAATCCATAAGACTACAATTAAACTTGTGCTAAATCCCTAAAACAATGTTGTTTTAAAAGATTTCGTGATGGATGATTTTGTCATCTCTTCTCATTTTCAATAATATTTGTTTTGACGTTTAAGTATTTTACATCTCAAAATTACATCATTTTGGAGGCAAGACACACAAGTTCGTGTGTGATTTAGACACACATACTTCATTTTTTTCATATATATATATATATATATATATATATATATATATATGAAAATGAGCCACATATCAGCGGTAAAGCTATGATTCTATCTTCAGTCAACCTACTGTATAGAGATTTTGTATGGTCACAATTTAAATGACATATTTCTAAGGATTGCGCTACTATAAATTTTGTAAGAATCAGGTGCATGTCTAGGTTTATATTCCATCCGTTCTTAAAAGATTGTCGTTTTAAAAAAAAAATTATTCTAATTTATTTGTTGTTTACAACTTTTTAAGAGAATAAATTATTTACTTATATATGTTATGGATCATTTCCTCCTTATGAGAGGTTTGGAGTTTTTCCTGTTCATCTGACAGGTTAGAAAATTTTGTTTTTAGCCCTCCTTTCTTTCGTTCGTGTGATAGGGGGCTATTTAGATTAGTTTCTTATTTCCCAATGGAGGAATCCTCACAAAGCGTTGCAGAATTGTATGCTCATTTAAATCTTGGCGATAGCGAGAAGTTGGATCTAGATCTCAATGACATCCCAAACGAAGAATTAAACCATGCGCCGAAATGGTGTATAGTTGGAAAGCTGGTTACGAAGCGTAATATCAATTTTATGGCGATTAAAAGTATTATGCTCTCAGTTTGGAATCCAGTAATGGATGTTTGGATGAAGGAGTTGGGGCCGAATTTATTTCTTATTCAATTTGCTCATGAAATGGATCTTGAAAGAGTATTGAAAGATGGTCCATGGATTTTTGATCAAAATTTGTTTGTCTTCGAGCAGCTAGGAGAGGATATCCAGCCACAAGATGTAGTTCTTAATCAGGTGGATATTTGGGTGCAGGTTTATGACCTTCCGGTTGGATTCATGTCGGAAAGGGTGGCGGTGGAGATTGGTAATTTCATTGGTAAGTTTGTTGGTTCAGACCCAAAAAATTTTGATGGTGTGTGGAAAACGTATATACGTATTAGGGTGAAGATTGATGTTAATAAATCGCTTAAGCGGATGATGAAGATCAAGAAGAGAAATCAAGAGGAATCATGGCTCAATTTTAAATATGAAAAGCTTCCCAATTTTTGTTTCTTTTGTGGTATAATTGTACATGCGGAGAAATTTTGTGTGAAATTGTATGAATTCCCGAATAAGAATGTTACTCGGTTATTTGGTCCATGGCTCAGAGCCCCATCGCGACGTCAATTCAATACAAATCAGCAGTGGAGCAGTCGTTCGTTTTAGGGTGGTCAGCCGGTCGATCGTGGTACTACTGATAGCTCAGAAATTCCAAGGGGTAATACTGGAAATTTTGATCAGAATATGCAACCAACTTATGTGATTACGCCGGTGATTTCAAAATCCGTAAATGGGGGGGCTGATATACAACAGAAAAAGGGAATGGATATAGAAGGGGGATTTTATTCCCAAACAAATCCCTTATTCAAGGGGATTGGAAGGAATCAAACGACGGAATGGTATAAAGATGGTAGTACTGGGGAGGCGGTTTTGATCAAGGAAAGTGGGCCCTCAGTTTCAGGTTTAGTCACGGTTAATGTTCACAGTAAAGACCTTATGGAATTAGGCCATGATGATGGACCTAACTTATTAGTAGTTTCTGAAACAAAGAAAAGAAGACAAGGAAGTGGGCCAACAGTTCAAATGGGCTTGGAGATGGATAAAAATAATAAGGTTGACAATTTAATTGGGTAGAGCCAAATCAACTCTGTCGAGGCGGGTTCCGATGTCGGGACTCACCGTATATTATGACGACTTTAAGTTGGAACTGTCGAGGACTGGGCAACTCCAAGACAGTTCGTGAATTATTGGGCCTTGTGTCCAAATATAGGCCTGACTTTATTTTTTTAATGGAGGTTAAAGTGGCGTTAGAAAAGGTGGAGCGTGTTAGGGAGCAAATGAACTTTCAAGGATTGTTTTTTGTGCCTGAAATAAATAATAGAGGCGGTCTGGCTCTTTTATGGCGAGATAAAGATACAGTGAATTTAATTGGGTATTCGGCAAATTTTATTGATGTTAAGATTTTGTTACCAGATGTGAGTCAGTGGCGATTAACGGGTTATTATGGTTTTCCGGAAAGACAACAGCGACAACATTCTTGGAATCTGCTACGGGATTAATCTAATAAGTCCACCCTTCCTTGGTGTTATGTGGGTGATTTTAATGATTTGTTGGCCCAATCAGAAAAAAGAGGTAGATTACTTCATCCGGTCCGTTTTATAAATGGTTTTCGGGAGGCTGTAGAAGATTGTGGGTTGACTGATATTGGCATGACAGGGCACCAATATACGTGGGAAAAGGGTAGAGGGACCCTTAATTTTATTGAAGAAAAACTTGATCGGGTTTTGACTCGACATTGGAATTCTCTTTATCCTTATGCTGAAGTTATAAATATTCCGGTTGTAAATTCCGATCATGCTGCTCTTCTTTTAAGGTTAAAGACTGACTTTATAACTCGCAAACGGGTCTTTCGTTTTGAGAATAGTTGGAGGTTAGAGCAAGGGTGTCGAGACATTGTGCTAGAAAGTTGGGGGAAACACGAAATAATGGGTATTCAGGCTCGTTTAGGTCGTTGTGGAGATTTTTTGCAACGGTGGGGTGAGTCCATTCGCCGGAGATTTCGGTCAGAAATTAATCATAGCAGGAACAAAATTCGGTCGCTTTTAGTAGCAAACGACATGGTGTCACAACAAGAAGTATTGGCAGAAAAGGAAAATTTGCGTCGATTGGTTTGTCAGCAAGCTACATATTGGAAGCAACGATCCAAGTTATTCTGGTTACAAGAGGGAAATGTAAATTCACGGACTTTTCATTCTTATGCTTCATCAAGAAAAAAGAAGAATACTTTCAATTATCTGCTGGACTCAAGTGGTAATAAGTGTGTGTGGGATAGGGGGTTACAAGAGCTTATTAAGGAATATTTTACTGATTTATTCCATACTAGAGGCAGTGACGCTGCGGCGATGTTAAACACGGTTAGAGGAAAGATTTCAGATTGTCAAAAATCTTTTCTATCTGGTGTATTCACGGTACAGGAGGTGGAAAATGCAGTAAAATCAATGCATCCAGATAAAAGCTCGGGACCTGATGGTTTTAATCCAGGTTTTTATCAAGCGTATTGGGCCGATGTGGGGGAAGAGGTTACAAAGGCGTGCTTGGATTTCCTTAACGAGGGGTGGTTGCCGGTAGGCCTTAATGATACGGTAATTGTTCTTATTCCTAAAGTTAAAAAGCCGGATAAGATTACTGATCTAAGGCCGATTTCTTTATGTAATGTTATTGTGAGGATTATGACAAAAATGCTTGCGAATAGACTGAAATTGGTGCTGAATTCAATTATTTCAGAATCGCAAAGCGCTTTTATTCCAGGGCGTCTTATTACGGATAATGTAATGATTGCATTTGAGGTCGGGCACTACATTAAAAGAAAAACGAAAGGAAAAATGGGTGTGGCGTCTCTTAAAATAGACATGTCTAAGGCGTATGATAGAGTTGAATGGGGTTTTTTGGAAATGATGATGACTAAGCTGGGTTTTTGTAGTAAATGGATTAGGTTGGTTATGATGTTTGTATCCTCGGTTCGATATATGGTGCGACAAGAGGGTCATGAGGTAGGGCCAATTATTCCTTCCAGAGGTTTACGACAGGGGGATCCTATGTCGCCATATCTATTTCTTATTTGTGCTGAGGGTTTGTCTTCAATTCTTAATGATAGAGTACGCAAAGGCCTAATCCATGGATGTCGTGTTGCTAGGATGGCACCTGAGGTATCTCATCTTTTCTTTGCGGATGATAGTTTTTTTGTTTTTTAAAGCTTCTGTTGCTGAATGTGCCGCAGTAAAAGATTGTTTGATGGAGTATGAAGCAGCTTCGGGGCAAAAAATTAATTTTTCAAAATCTTCTATCTTATTCAGCTCTAATACAGCTGGTAGTGTTCAAGAGGATATTTGTAGTCTTTTGGGGGTACAGGTGACAAATAATCATGGCAAGTATTTGGGTGCGCCATCGCTTGTCGGAAGAAATAAAAATGAGGTATTTGCTTATGTTAAGGAGAAAGCTTGGCGTCGTATGTTTGGGTGGAGAAATAAAAATCTCTCACGAGCAGGGAAGGAAGTTCTTATTAAGTCTGTTATTCAAGCTATCCCTAGCTATATTATGAGTGTGTTTCTTCTACCTATGGATCTTTGTGATGAATTAGAGCATATGATGAATAGTTATTGGTGGGGGAAAAAGAAAGATGGTTCAAATAATATGCGATGGAGATGCTGGGATAAATTGTGTCAACAGAAGATTCATGGGGGGATTGGGATTTAGGAAAATTCATAATTTTAATAAAGCAATGTTGGCAAAGCAAGCGTGGCATTTACTTTCGTGTCCTACTTCTCTGTGTGGGAAAATTTTTAAGGCTCGATATTATCCTAAATCAGACTTTTTAAAAGCTAAGTTGGGTAATAATCCCAGTTATATATGGCGAAGTATTTTTTCGAGTCAAGATGTAGTGAAGGAGGGTTGTAGAAAAAGGGTGGGTAATGGATTAAATACGAAAATATGGGGAGAACCGTGGTTAGCCAACTCGGATCATCCGTATGTTGAAACTCTGTCTAATGAGGAGTTAGTTGATGTGACGGTTGATGCTTTAGTAAAACCGGGGTTTGAAGAATGGGATGAAGACATTGTACGGGGGATGTTTGAGGCTAGAGATCAAGAGGCTATTTTGGCTATTCCTTTGCCGAAATATCCAAAGGAGGATTCGTGGTTTTGGGCATGGGACTCTAAAGGCATGTATTCGGTAAAATCGGGATACAAATCTCTGTGTGTGTCAAATATGCAGGTTATGGCACCTTCGATTACAGATTGGAGATTTATATGGACGCTTAAAATACCTCCAAAGGTTCGTAACTTTATATGGAGAGCTATGGACGGTTGTTTGCCTGTAAAGGTTAATTTAATGGCGCGCCGAATACTTTCAGAATCAAATTGCTCACTGTGTAACCAGGCGGACGAGACGATAGATCATGTGCTTATAGGATGCCCTGTTGCTCAATTCGTATGGGCAAAAGTCGAGGTCAATGCATCGCCGGGCACAACAGAAACGTTAATCACATGGTGGAACAGGAGTAGAATTATGCAGGTGCGGTCGGTAATGGAGAGATGTGCTTGTCTATTGTGGGGAATTTGGGGAAATCGAAATCATGCAAAGTGGAACGGACACGCAAAACAGCCGAGTTTCGTCATCAATCAAGCATCATTCTGCCAAGCAGAATGGCAGTCTACACATATATCAGCGGCGGTGATAAAAGGGGTGCATCAGGAAAAATGGCTGAAGCCGCAAGTTGGGAAATGGAAATGCAATGTAGATGCTGCGCTGTTTAGTGACGAAAAAAAGATAGGTTTTGGGTGCATTATAAGGGACTCAACAGGTTCATTTGTAGCTGCTATGCAAGGGTCCAAGCTGGGTAGTTTTTCTCCGATCTTAGCGGAGGCGATTGGCCTACGGGAAGCGTTATCTTGGCTAAAGGATGCATCGTATCACTCTATCGTTGTGAAAACTGATTCCCAAATAGTATCAAATGCAGTTAATGGTGAGGATATTTTTTATTCAAGTTTGGGAATTATTATTGATGATTGTAGAGCCATTTGTAAGGCGATAAATCAGTGTCGTGTAACGTTTATTAGACGATCAGCGAATGTGGTAGCCCATAACTTAGCTAGAGCTGCATGTTCTGTGTCTGGTCAGAGGGTCTTTGAAATTGTTTGTCCCTCTTTTATCTCGGATGTAATTGCTGCAGATTTGAATGAATAAATCTATTATTGTTTGCGTCAAAAAAAAAATTATTTACTTTCCTATATCACTCGCTCCTACCTTTTCTTATTGTTCCAAGAAATTTTCTCCTTGTATTAATAGTTTTTAACTTCCCATAAAAGGGTAGTAATGAAATTTCAAATAAATTTTAATTGTTAAATTATAGTATTAAATTATTTTCTTAATCCATGTACAAAATTTTAAGGAACAATTACATATTCTATTACATTTTTAAAAATAATTACAACAATAGTTCACTCATAAAATATTTACACCATTAATACACTTTTATATTTATTTACAATATTAGTGCAATTAGGATTCCTTAATTTAGGGAATTAGTATACAATTAGGATTCCTTAATTTAGGGAATTAATATTGATTTACTTATTAAATTAAGTAATTAATAAGTAAATTATATAGCACACCTTCTCTTTTCTTAATAAAAATCACGCTTCATTCGCCTTTGTCAGTCTTCTCTTCTTCCACCATTAACAGTCACAACATGTTAACACCATCCTTCGCCCTCCTTCACCATTAACGCCCTTCTCCTCCGCCCTTCTCCACCATTATCGCCCTTCTCCTCCGCCCTCCTCCACCATTAACGCCATCCTCCACCATTAACCTAGACAATCCCAACTTATTAACACCGTCCTCCACCTGCGATTTTTTCATAGTACAGTTGTTGCGATTTTTTTATAGTATAGTTGGTAGCCAAACATTCATACCAAGGTAACCAATTCAGTGTTATTAGGTTTCTAATTTATTTTAAAAAAATCTATTATAAATTTTTTTTATTTAATAGTGCAGTTGGTAGCTAACACTTTATACAAATGTAACCAATTCAATTTTATTGGGTTACCAATTAATTAAAAAAAATCTATTTGTAGATTTTTTTTTTATAATGCAGTTGGTAGTCAAACTTTAATACAAAGGTAACCAATTCAGTTTTATTAGGTTACCAATTAATTATAAAAAATCTATTATAGATTATTTTTTATAGTGTAGTTGGTAGCCAAACCTTAATACAAATGTAACCAATAAAAACTAAAATTGTTACCTTTGAAAGTTTTGGTTGCCAACTGCACTGAAATTTCTCTTGGTTACCTACAAAAACTAAAATGGTTACCTTTGTATAAATATTTGGATACCAACTGCATTAAAATTTATTTTTTTCTCCTTTTAATTTCTGGACTAAATCAACCTTCGTCACAATGCCAGCTGTGGCCGTTATGGATGAGGAGATCGACGTCCATGGTGTTGAAGCGGCGGCGAAGGGGAGGAGGAAGATGACCGGCAAAGGGGAGGAGAAAGATGACGTTGCCAAACTTTAAATATTTGAATTTGTTGTTAGATCTAAGATATTTGAATTTAAATTATTAATTATGGTAGTTATTTCTCCTTGATTTTAGGTTTCCTTATTATTATGAATTGAATCCTAATTGCATACTAATTCTCTAAATTAAGGAATCTTAATTGCACTAATACTGTAAATAAATATAGAAAGTGTATTAATTGTGTAAATATTTTATAAGTTCACTAATAGTGTAATTACTTTTTAAATATTATATATTATTGTAAAGGACCCAAGTTTTAAACGATAATTTTTTAAGAATGAAAATAGTAATAGCCAGAAGAATGTGTTATTTACTTTACATAATTGTTAGGTGTTTTGTATTGTGTTTTTTTTTACGGTGGCCCAATCCATATCGTTTGGATTTGCCATTTTCGTACTTTTATACGGTGTTCAATGAAATTTTCTTTTAGCTGATCCAAAAAAAATAAAAATACCAAGAAGTTAAAGTCTTACCACTACGTAGGAGTACTATTCTATCAGGTAAACATTCTTAATCATATAATATGTAAATTCTTCAAACTTTGACAAATTAAATTTACTAGCATTGATTTATATATATAGGCATGACAATATAAGGTATATATAAATCATGGATTAATTCAAATTATTGAGTTGATTAACTATTTTATAGGAACTGAATTGATTAAAGTTTGAAATTATATTTTTAAAATAAAGAATAGATCCAAACGGAATAACAATATTTTAAATTTTCAAATTCAAATTATATGGATTGAACAACAACGTTTTTCTATTCTCCGCATTAGAGATAGAAGGCGAAAGAATATATAAATTAAATATCATAAATAATTTATTTAATTGAATCATAGTAATAATGGTAAACTTGAAAATTGAAATATGGATTTCATAACTATATGATTTCAATCCACACATCTCATATTAAAAATAGGTAATGTTGTTTTGGTAACCATAACCAAATTTGTAAACCAAAATTAACCCATAATCATATTTTGTCGTCAAACCTAGATTTACAGTTGAGACACTGAATTAAAAAGGAAGAATTTACCAGGGTTAATTAGTTGTCATATAAAAACTATGTATAAGACGATAGGAAAGCGAAATGTAGGTTTCTCAGATATTTGGCCTTTATTTAACATGTATATTGTCTCTTGATCAGGTAGAAGACTCCTTTTCAAGCTTCCCATTAATTGAATTTTGGTTGACAATCACTATCAATCAAAAGACAGACCACCGTCCTATATATCCCATAGCGTCGTACGTCTTCAGATCTCTGAAAATGAAAAAGAATTTAGGCCAAGGATGAGCTAGATCGATTAATTCTCTAGCTCTAATTCCTTCTTTGTTGTAGTACGTTATGATCAGGACGGATGGACGGACCACTTGCCGCCCATTTCCTGCTGCACATGGCTTTGTTCTACCATCTATGGCTCTAATTGAGTCACACAGTTGAGATTGATGTTTACAAAACTTAATAATGTTAATTGTAGGCATGAAATTCCATTTTCAAACACTCACAACTGATCGATCTATCTTTTTGTTACAAATTTATTTCCTTCTTTTTATTTATAAAATATAATAACAACCTACCTCTAAGAGGAAATGTTGAAAAGTTAATGACACATTCTTCAATTCTTTCTGCCGACTACTTGAAATTCCAAACATGCATTTACCAAGTACACTGCTATGTCAAGTTGGATATATATATATATATATATATATATATATATATATATATATATATATATATATATATAGGGAAATAATCCATATCAAATATTTGCTATGGAGGAAAATTGGGCAAATAGCATCATATCCGTTCATTCTATGAATCGAGGGCGCAGATTAAAAAATAACTATGCCCTTACGCCAGTTCGTCTAGCGTACGTGTCTTAAGAAATATTGAGACAAAATTGCCCTCATCTTATCCGCTAGTTGAAGCAGCGGATATGTAGATCTGTGAATCTGACACTTTTTATTCTGACTTTCGTCAATCATACAACAACTTAAGCTAAAATGAATAACAAAATAAAATTAAAACCAGAGTCATCAAATTTACAAAAATGGAGCTGCAAATTTGAACAAAGGAAGAAGGGGGTGGAGTATGGTAGTAAAACGGGAAATACGGAACAATTGGGTTTGGCGACGGCGTTGGGTAATAATTTTTCTCCGGCGGAGGGTAGTAGCTCCCGGTGCTTGTCGGCGGGTAATTTCCGTACGTGGGTTGAGGGGGTGGCGGAGGGGGAAGTAGTAGTAAGTGCCGCCGCCGCCTGAGCTAGGAGAGGAGGACGGTGGAGGGCAGTTGATCGAGGAAGAAGGCTGCGGCGGCGACGGAGTCGGTGGCGGAGGTGAGGGTGTGGGTGGTGGTGGAGTGGGTACGGCTGGGGTGGTACATGGGTTGTCACAGGTGGCGCACATTGTGCATTCGATCTGATACTTTGATCCTACCCATTAATTTGAACTCACATTCCTTGAAAAAAATAGTTGTATAATCAAGTAAGGGAGAAAAGAAAGTTTTAATTTTTGGGTCATCTTTCCAGAGGATTTTAGATAGAGAAATATTGAAGAGAGGAGTGAGAATTAGGAGGAGGAGGTGTGGTGTCTCTTATCTTTGTAGAGCTACACTAGACTAGTAATTAAAGTGGGAGCGCTGATGATGATGATAATAGTACTAGTTAGTAACTAGTAGTAAAGACTTGTTATTGGCAGTTTTCTTCTTTGTTGATGTTCTGCATTGACTGTTTCGCTTGGGGGTTAATTTGGGTAAAGTTTTTTTATTTATGCTACGCTAGACGAAGTAGCGTATGTGGGAATTTGATTTCCAGCTTACGCTAGACGAACTGGCGTAAGGGCAGAGTTATTTTTTAATCTGCACCCTCGATTCATAGAATGAACGGATATGATGTTATTTGCCCAATTTTCTCCATAGCAAATACTTGCTATGGATCATTTCCCATATATATATATATATATATATATATATATATATATAAGTTGGCTCTCTCCAGCAAACCATAGGGAACGAACTAAAAACGAACCGACTATAGAGACGACGGTTTTATCCGTCGCTATAGCATAGAAAATCGACTTTTTATGCTATTTTTTTATGTAACAAGTTGGTTTTTAGTTCACTCCATATGGAACGCTAGAGAGACGGGCTATATATATATATATATATATATATATATATATATATAGGACTCAAGATTTCACGACTTAAATAAAAACACACTTCATAATAATAGTATCATATTAGCAGACAATCCGTGAACTACCGACTATGCGGAAAAGACAACGTTACGAGTAGGTGGTGTCTATTAGATAGTGTCAGTAAAATGAAATCGTTGTGGATGTTGTTAAGAAAGCATGATGAAATATTATGAATACCAATGTAAACTTATGATACAGGGTAAATCCCAAATCGCCGGTATGAATTATCAATGTGAGAGTGGATATAAACTAAATCTCCCTTTTGTGTGTAAGAAGCTGTTTGATAAAACTGAAACAGTTCTGAATATTTAAGTAATCTGAATGAGCTAAATGAAGCTGAATACTGAATGAAAAAAGTTGTTTGAAACATCTGAATAATAATATTTTACTATTTTACCCCTCTAAACTATGCTGAACAAGTATATAATTTTGTATGAACGTACTAAAAAAATTTAATACAATTTTTATTGTACATCAGATAAAAATAAATAATTCAAACAAATTATCAAATAAAGAATTGAATAATTCAAACAATTTTAACACAAATTTAATTTATAAAAATTAGAAAATATAATGAATTAAACAAAATGTGTCAACAAACCAAATACAATTGTCTCAATCAACACGGTTACAATTGTATAATCCTTAAAAATAGATTTTGGAAACTTATTTGCAGCAATAATGGTCTTATTCAGGTCGTCATTGTAGATGACATTACACAAAAGTCTTAACATGTTCAACCAACTCTTTTATCCCTTTCAAAGCATTCCACTCTATAGTTCCCATAAAATGCTGAGTACTAATAAATTAAAAGCTATAAACCACGGCACATTCAACTATAGTAGCCTACGAAAAGGACTTGGTCCATGATTCGGTTCAATCCAAAATGTATTACCAGCCTAAATTATACTTGGACAAAATTCTTAAGGTTTTTCAACCACACCAAGTATTCTCTGGTGTCTTTGTTGATCATGTATTCATGGAGGAAATTGATAGTGCTAGGCTTGATACCCCTAATCTCCAGATACTTGTGGAAAACCTTTTGGTTATTTTTATTATTATGTTAGTTGTAATCAAGTGTGGAAGTATTTCTAAATTAAATGAATCATGATGCGTGGCAATGACTGGGATTAACCCACGTGAAATAAGTGACGTAAACTTAGATATGTGATCATTCTTTTCTGATATAATATATTTCTGATAAAAATCAACATATTTCTGATTGCTATTCAGGCTATCTCTTCCGCTTACACCGGTGTTAACCAAGTATGTACCCTCATTTGGGAAACTGATATTTCCAATTGACTCTTTGATATTTTCATACGAAAATCTTCGTTATAGATCCTATAGCGACGGTTTTTACTGTCGTTATACATCTATAGCGATACTTTTCATGTGAAAATATCAAAATCAATTTCCATTTGATTAAACTATGTATTATTGCACATAATTTTAACATCATATGCGCATTATTTACTTCATTTACCAACTCATAGTATTGCAATGTACTACCAATTCTTAAGTTCTTAGCTTAGTATGGACTAGATTTGACTTTCTATGTGTATATCAGTGTTTTAGACGAGGTATTGATCTCGTTTGTAGGCTTGTTTTCTGTCACTAAGTGGACTAGGCAGCTTGAAAATACTGAATGTAAATTTTTTTTCCTTCATTACTTTCTCAATATTTAGTATGTTTACTCTTAGTAATGGTATGTGTGAAAGATATATCTTTATGCAATAAACTTTTCTTATACTGAAATCCTTTTATTCCTTGTTGCATACCGATTTCTTGGGTCTCCCCAAAATAAGTGACGGTAAAACAAAAAGAACAAAGAAATGAATTGATACCGTCAGATCATAATCAGATACCAGTAGTCTATTTATTCTTTTCCCTTGCGATTCCCCAACTCAAGAACCTATTCGTTATTCTATTATGGAGTATCTGTTCGATGCCAGAAAACTATGAGATTAAAACGCACCAAAATGGTTTCTTTTCCATGAAACTCTATCTGGGAGTCAAAGTCTAGTCCAGATATTGGCAGCCGTCTCTTTCCACTCTATTCTAAAAAAATAAGAAGTAATGACCCTCATTTCAGATTGTAATGGGCAAATACCAGGCTATGGCTATAATCTGTCTCTAGCCGAGGCTCACAGAGATGCAAACGTAGCCTCTCCCTCCGAATTGGACTGCACACAGATATAAGAGCTTTAAGTGTCATCCTACAAACTGATTACTTTTTGACTTGTCAGCCCAATTTTCTGGTATGGTTAATTAGTACCCACCCCTTCCAATTATTTAGCGGTATTATTGGTCTAGACTTCATGTTATTATTGAAAATATTCCTTTATTCAAGGCAGTTTCTTCTAGGAAAGAAATGACAAGGATCATTAGGGAATAAACGAAAAGGGCAATTCAGTAATGAATAGGAATCATGTAGTATGTTGCATCTTCAGTGGTTCATTGAAATTTTACAGTATGGTGGTGCTGGCGTGTTGTCGGTCATTTCAACCATGCATTGATACACGTAATCTCATGTTTGTCTACTTAAAAAGCAGTAAAGAAAAGGTGGGGAAAGTAGAAACTTATGCAGAACAAGTAGAAAGAAGTAACCACAGATTTGAAAGTGTACGAAAGTTTACATGCACTGTTTCCATGGTATTCTTACGTGTTGAAGTCTGATCAATAGTCTGGTCATATAATATGTTGTACAGCTTCGTAATCCCAAATGTGTAACATCAAAAAATTTGCAATAGAGAAGAGCAATAGTGTACATAATTTTTACAGAGAAGTCTTGAAGCTTTTTTACCAGTATAGGTGAATGGAGGGGTGTATTTTACTAACTGTTACAATTCTTTTGTCATTGTAAAAGTAGAAACTGACTACTATATTGAAGAAGAAAAGCTCCATGAACTTCGGCTTTGTCAAGGCTAATGATACTATTTGCAAATTACATTAATCAGTATTACATTTTGACAACATCAAACTGGTGAGGGAGCGGGAACAAGACGATATTGGCGCCTCTGCATCTCACTTTCTTGTGGAGTACTAAAGAGAGGAAGAACTGTGGATTCTAGCCAGTCATCAGCTCCGTGTAAAAATGCCCCCACTGTGAACTGCCTTGCGACATCTTCAGTACAATTCTTTTTATACCCTGCCCAAGGAACCCTGTTTCTTGTGTCCGAGCCTGGTCCGAAATTCATGTATTCAATGTACTCTACAGTGTCCAAAGTGCTGTATCTATCCCACTCACACCAACCTTGCTGGTGTACAAGTTCACCTATATAGCTCTTCATAACGACGGTTCTTGAATAGTTCCTCCACGGCCTCCCCAGGAATGTGGAGAAGTTGCGCCTCTCAGCCATGGTGAAATCCTGTGCAGCCATAATGATGCAGTTCTGCAACGAAATGCCAGTGTTCTGATTCGGGTCCTGTCTCCCTTGAGCAGTGATCATATTCGCCTGACCAGGAATTGGTTTTCTGACTAGTATATTACAGTCTTCAAAAATTGCTGCGGCATTTCCAAAGATGAAATCAATTGTTCCTTGGATTGTGCATTCACGGTAGAACTGGCGTAAAGAATGAGCATAAAGGGTGTCCTGATAGGAAATAATCTCACAGCGATAAAAGGCCGCATTGGAAGTCACCCTGAGGGCAACTGCCTGGTGCTTCTCTGGACCTGATGTATTCATGATGGTAAGATCCCTTGCTAAAAATCTGTCTCCTACCACAGCTGTGTCATGATAAAAGTTAGTTCTCCCATGAATTTGCTTAAATATATTGTAGCAGAAAATAAGACATGCTATCTATAAAACTAAAAAATATTTAAGTCTCTGACAATTTGACATACTTAAGGTTGCAGAATTGAAGGTTGAGAATCCATCAACCAAATTTCTAGACCCTGTGATCACTGTCAAGTTCATGCCATCTCCAACCAACATGATATTACTCTTCTCCCTAGGAATCACCACATTCTCCTCGTAAATTCCTGCTTTGATTTTGATCACATACCGGATCAAGCTATTGTTTGGGGCCATATCAACTGCCTCGCTGATCATCGTGTAATTTTCACTGCCATCTGTGGCGACTGTAACATTTGGGTTCCTCAATCTGGATGCTGTTTCCGTCATTTTCCGGTCACGGATTCTCATCCAATCCAGGAGCCTGTTTACAGGAGTTTTCTTGATCAACATGTGGGTATGTCTAAGTGTTTCTTCCCTGATTATAATTTCCATATTCTTGATCATTGCTAAGGAGTTACTGATCATCCGCAAGATTGGATTGAGCAAGTGCTGCAGGTCTTTTTTGAGACCACTTCGGGTTTGGCCTTCGGTGTCTGATTCTAATTCCAAGTCTGAGAATCCGTCAATGCAGGTATTCTCGTTTGTCATGGCTGCACTGAGCAAGGTTTTGAGATTACCGTACGATGGATGAAGATATCCAGTCGAAGGAGGGAATGCATGTAAATCATCAATGGCTTGTCCAAGTTCATAAAGGGTTTGATCCAGCATTTCCAAGCAATCATTTAGAGCATTCTTTTCCTGCAGAATCAAATCTTGGTTGATGAAATTATTCAAGATATCCGATCGGGTTTTCGCAACGTGCTTTGCGGTTTGATTTATAGTGAATTCGAGAATGTGATGGAAGGTAGTAGTGTCATTCTTGGAGAGAGAAATGGAGGAGAGAGAAGTGAAGCAGACTTGAGGGTAGAGAGTGTTGGTGCAGGCGTTCTTGATGGTTGGATGGAGAGATGATGAAGCTGATGGGGATTGGATCAACGGTTGTTGATGGGGTGAATTAGTAGATGAGTTTCTTGGTAGAAATGAAGCGAGGAGTATTGTAATGAGGATGAGAAGGATGAAGAATATGGTTTTTCCTTGTGGTGGAGTTTTTAACTGATTCTTGGACTTCTTGATTTTGTTTGAGGACTCCATTGTTGCAAAAGCGAATGAGATGAGGAAATTAAGAAGAACGATGTTTAATATGATATATAATTTGTACTGGGGAACCAGAACAATTTCAAAAGGGGGCAAAATACGTAGTTAAAAAAATGAATTTAAACTTACTAAAGCTTAAAAGGGTTTTATATAGCAAGTATTTTTTAAAAAAATTAATAATTTAAAAAACTCACCCAACAGACTGCTGCAGTGCTGCTCTGGATGAATATGATAATATGAAAGTTTTATTTATTATGAGATTTTGAAAGTGTATAGGATAATATGAAAGTTTCATTTAATATGAAACTTACTAAATGAAACTTTAAAAAGGAATATTAATATATTATGTATTTCACGAATTATAATTACTAAATTACTTAACGTGAAAGAATTTCACTCTAAAAAAATCCTGATTATTGTATTGAAAGAGAACATGTCTACTACTAAATACTAGTAAAATATACAATTTCTGAAATTTCAACTTTGACATTCTTTAACACACTAATAATAATAATAATGCTCTTGATAATTACATGCAGCTAACAAGAAATAACTGAAGTATAAATGTGTATCTAATTGATTCTCCTGTTTTACAAATGAACGTACATATTGATGTTTGGGACAATATATACATAGCCCCCTCCCCCCTAGCCTTATGCCCCCTCCCGGCCCCCTCCTTCCGCCTCTATTTGTACTAATATATATCATACTATATTTTTTAACGTGTTATATTTGTTTAATATTATATTATAATTATAATATAATATATTATATTATAATTATAATTGATTGTGTACTGTGTACATCTATTTTTCTTTTATAATTATATACATAAATATATAGAATATCTAATATAACATATAATATTATATGTATTAGTATACATTATATTTACTTTATATTATATAATATTATACTCCATTAATATAGTATTATAATATTAGTATTTATTATACATTTTATTTTATTTCACTCTTATATAACTTTTAACTAAGCAACGTAACAAACGAATAAATAAAATATTCAATTCCGATTCACCTATAATTTGATTTGTATTCCAACCATTATTCTATTCAGTCCAATCAAACTGTAAAGAGATACAGGAGAGAGAGGGTAAAGAATCTTCCCCAGGATCCACCTTCTTCAAAAAATTAACTAGAAATTGAAAGGGCAAAATAAAAAGAAAAAAACATTAAAAATACTGTCAGTGCCACAAATAATTCCCATTGTAAAAATTGTGAATATTAAGCTTGATTTTCAAATTTAAAATTATTGTGATTTGTTTACTTTTTAAAAACAAAAATCATAGAATTAACAGTAATATTTAGATAGTTTACAAGTTTCATATTTATTTTGTATAAAACAAAATTAATTTATATTATAAATTTTGAAATATCTCCATTGATTTCAAAATGTCAATATTGATATTATATTTTAGAACGGAGGGAATATGTATTTTTATTTAATGCTTATTCTTGAAATTAATAAATTTTTAGTTCACGAGTGTGGTTTTATAATAAAATTATAAGGTAAAACTTATTTCATTTTATATTGATGAAGTGAACTGTTTTGTGAAACAAATATTTTAGCAAATACGATGATTATAAAAATAAAAAAATAAAAATAAAAATGAAGGGAGTACATTAGATCAAATGTCAACAAAATGGAAAGAAGATGGTTCCAATCCATTGAATACCATCAGGGCCAATAGCCTTTGTATTTGTATCTCCTATTCAAAAACAGAATCAAATCTAGAAATAGAAACTAGTACTTTTATACCTTTGGATAGAGACAAATAACTTTTTATTTTTTGAGAAAATCATGAAGTTTTAATTTATTTATTTTTTAACAAAATATGTAATATTAATTACTATGATAAAATTTATTTAATTATTGTATATTAAACTGATTCGGACCTTATATTGTGTTAGTAAGTTTTTCTATTTTGGGGATTGTCTTTTCAATTTTTTCAATTAGGAGATTAAACTTTTAATATTTATTTCACTTTGATGATTGCCTTCTCAATTTTTTCAATTCAGCAATTAAACTTTTAATTTTTTCTGATTACATCTAATTGACAATGTCACGTCAGAAAATTGATGACATGTGACTACAAAAAATACTTGTATATAATACTGAGTCTTGTTTAGAAAGGATGGTGAAGATATTCAAGGCTCCGCAGTTTAATATTGCGGATGTCTAAATTTTTTTTAAAGTTCTAGGCTCGGTAGTTTAATACTACGGACTGAAAATTGTACAAGGAGTGACATTTTTTATATTTGTTCCGTCCGCAGTATTAAACTGTGAAATATTGAAAACTAAACCACGGATGGAGACTCTATTAAATCGTTCAATCATCGGATGGATACTCACGGTCTGTTGTAAGGAACTAAGGATAACCTTAATTTGACAACATTAGAAATAAATCAATCCTCATTACTATATTACCCTTACATATTAATGTAATAAATAACATGATTTATTTTAAAAGGTTACTTTACGCAATATAAAATATCTAACTTTTTCATCATTTCTCAATCTTCATCCTTCCAAATCCTACCTCCCACTTTTGGGGAAAAATTTTGAGCAAAAAATGAAATCATCGTTGATTTCCAAATCCCTTCCCTTCCTCCCTAAATAAACTCAAAAACATGAAATTTTGAGGGATTTAATTATTTTTTCTTATTTTCCCCTCCCTTCCCCTAAAAAAAACTTACGAACACAATATAAGGTCTGAATCAGTTTCGTAAGGCTTATAAGCCCCTTACAATGGAAATCAACACCGATCAATTAACTTATAATGTTGAGTAGTATAATTATTTCAAAAGAGAAAATAATTGGACATTTTTTTATAATTTGATGAACATGTGGATATTCATCCAAATTTCACTGGTTGAAAATTGGTAAAATTATTTTTAAAAATTCTAATTTTGTTGTTTGAATGATCTTAATAGTATCAACTATTTATTAATATATTTGATCATTCATAATAAAATTATTAAAATGAAATAATTGTAGAGAATGTATTTTGGAAGGGAGACAAATTCTATATATAGAATAATAGAAAGGTGGGTGGTTTGGGGGACTCATAAGTCACCCACCAAAAGTAGAGAAGAACGTGTTTGTCGGAGAGTTCATTAATTTTAACCTAAAGAAATAAAGAATGCATTTAACAATTATGAAAAATATAAGTAGAGAAGTAGGAAGCAGAATGGAGAATGTACTTAAAAAAGGGCAAGAAGCTTTATGTATTGCTGTCATCTCGATTCAAATAATTTTTTCTCAGCATTTGATCCCAAGAAACGGTTGATTCAATTTATAAAATTTTACAAGTTAGAATTTAAAGATGAGGAGGGTATTTGGGGATTTGATAATTAACTTGAAAATTACATTGTAAATATGAAGAATGATTCTGAATTTTGTAATGTGAAAGGGATCGATAAACTTTTCCAAAAGTTGATTAGTAAGATTAATAAAGCTGATCATTTGACCTTAATTTTGTCGGTTGCAACCGTCACCGTTGAAATAATTTTTTCAATGATGAATATTGTTAAAAGTATACTTTGTAACTAAACGTAACATAAATGGTTGAATGCTTGGTTAGTTACTTATATTGAAAATGATACATTTTGAACCATGCATTAATAAGAAGTTATCATGGAACAATTCAAAAAAATGACATTATAATTTGTTAACAATATTATGTTTATTTAATATTTTAATACTTTAGAATTTTGGAGTTTATTATATTTAAATTTTATTTTGCTTTATAATTTTTTGTTATTAAAAAGCTAACCTGCCGCCCTCAAATCTTGGCTCTCATCAATTATCTATAATAATAAGATAGTACCCGTTTTGAATTTAAACGGAAAAGTCAAAGGACAGTTCTAATCGATTTGGACGGAAAAGTACAAGTATAATTGAATTAAGCGGAAAAGAGTGATCGGTTAGGAAGGAGGAGAGAGGATTATTATTAAGATTCATTCAGATTCTACGGAGTAATTTTTTGTTTGAATGATCTTAATAAAAACAAAGAATTATTATTAAATAATGAACTTTTAGAATTTCCCGATCAAAATCTCAAGTTTGAATAACTACTAGTTTTTACGTAATTTGTTTCCATGCGTTCTGCTAGTATAATGTTAAAGACTGGATTAATATTTATTTCAACTTCTAGAAAGTTCCATTGTAACAAGAAACAAACACACACGATGTATGGAAGACTGAAATTTGATCTTTATTTCTTCCGAAAGTTGAGAACATTGAATTTCAATCTTCAATTCACAAACAAAACAGTCAAAACCCAACTTAACAAGTACTAACAAAAAATAACACTACCATAAGCAAGCTAGCTAGCTAACAGGGTTGGTCTAAAAAACTCAATCGGAAAGCTGACGATAAGCAGTAAAAAGAAACAGACCACGCCAAGACAAAAAACAAAATCCCCTCCTCCCTTCTTCTCATAAGAATGTTTTATTCAACACATCAACAAACTTCACTTGACCAGAGCCCGGTTAATGCTTTCATCTACTGATCCACAGCAAGTGGAACTGATTCGGCCTGAAAGACAAGAAATCAAACCAAACTTCAACACCTTAATGCAATGATATGAACAAATATTTCATAAATCTACCCACTACTAGAAGAAAGAGAAACTCACCATTTTGCGATACTTGAGAGCATAAAACATTTCAAGATAACGGCGAATCTCAAGGCGATCAAGCTTGGAGACGTGCTTCCAAAATCCATAAACCCCTGCTAGGGTCAACAGCCTCTCGGAGTAGATTTGCCATGTGTACCTATCAATGAAGCAAAGGAGGACGGACTATTTAGCGGAGGATATAACATAATTAACTCGTCTTTACTTTACATTGATTTTTACAAAATATTGCACAAATAATAACAAAAAGAGAAAGGCTTTTATGCTTACTTCTCCTGGATACGTTTGAGACCACCGCTTGAAATAGTCTCCCAATGAGAAGGATCTTCTTTACACTTGTCAAAGAAATTGACAAGGAGTTCAGCTACTTGCTCGCCATGATAAGGATCAATGTGGAAACCAGACTTTCCATCAACAATGATCTCAGCTGGACCACCATACACAGTTGCAAATGTTGGTAAACCACAGGTCATGGCCTCAACAACAGTTAAACCAAAAGCCTCGTAAAATGCAGGTTGCACGAAAGCTCCCTTTGTGTCTGCAATGTAGCGATAAAGTTCACCATTTCTCACACGGTTCATTTGAGAAGAAATCCATCTAAATTGACCGTTCAACTTGTAGGTTTCTATGAGCTCATACATCTTCTTCATCTGTGCTTGTTCTTCCAAATCCTTTGATTCCTTCCTTCGGTCTCCACCAACCACGACAAGGTTAACCAACTCGCGTAGTCTGGGATTCTTAGCATACCACTCGACAAATCCTGTCAAGTTTTTCACATTGTCCAACCTTGCCATGGTGAACAGGATGGGCTTGTTCCGGTCTTTTAGCACACATCTGCATTTGACCAAAAATATATAAATCAACCAGATTTTATCCAGATTAGAACAAAATTACATACTAGTTAAAGGAGGGAAATTACAGGTGTTCTTCATTCTCAACCGAACTATAAAGAAGCTCCTCGATTTCAGGGTGAAGTGATGTCAGTCTCTTCTCCTTCTCTGTGTAAGAGAAATAGACAGATGTATCTGCACCTGGTGACACTATGTTGAATTTCGGATCAAACACATCGATCCCATGAACCACTCGGTACAATCCAGGCATAGTAAAGGCAGTATGGCTCTCATACTGTCCAACGGTGTCCTTGCTACATAGATTAAAGGAAAAACTAAAAAGATTAGCATATCATAACAACATATAGTTAGAAACATAAATTCTATAAGTAAATCCTATAGTCCAGTAACAAAGATTTGTATACTACCTTCCAGCTATCTCCTGGAATGTACTAGTGATGATGAAATCAGTATGATTCATCGCAATTAGATCAGCTGTAAACTGACTGGAGAAGTGATACTTCTGATCAAATTTTTCCCAATAGATGTCAGAATCAGGGTACTTGGTTTTCTCCAATGCATGAGCAATAGTGCACTGCAAGAAATGAATAGCACGTAAGACTAAATGAAGCAGGATTTATAGTTTATAGTTGCGAGATACAAATCAAAGCTCATACCTGGGTCACACCTAGTTTGTGGGCTAGCAACGACGCCACAAGATTACCCTCACTGTAGTTTCCAATGATCAAATCTGGCTTCGCCTGCAACTCTACTGCAATTTCTTTTGCAACATCCTAACAAAGTAGACAAGTTCATTAGCTTAAGAAACTAAAATTCGATGCAGAACATGGTAATTGAAGGGAAACTGAAAGAAGAAGAAAAATAATAGAGCTTTAAATGTCACCTCAGTGAATGTCTCCATGTATGGCCAAACTTCAAAGCGAGAGATCCATTTGCGTATGATTCCCTTCTCAGTTCTAAAAGGAACTCGCAGTATATGTGAATGCTCAGCTCCATATACTTTTTCAAGACGTTGGTTACAAGTGGTGCCTACTGCATCCGGCAGAAGGCGTGTCACCTGAGTAGAAAAGCATATAATATAAGAATTAAATTAAATAAATAAATAATAAAAAGAGAAACAAGGTAAAGGGGAAACAATTGCATACAAGTAAAGTATCAATAAAATTTTGCAACACTAACAATGAGAATACGAGGTGTGATATCAAGCCCTTGCTCCTTTATACGCTTAATCATCTCGCGCTCCAAGGCTGGAACTTGATCCAAAATGTAAACGACCTATACAATGAAGCAGAGCTTATTAGTTAAAATGACCATACGTTGCACTGAAACAGTTAAAAAGTAGGGAACTAATATTTCTTCAAGAACTGACCTGACCACCAGTGTCGGGATAACCCAAAACGTTTTCTTGAGCAAAGTAACCATGGGGAGAGAGAATAACAACATTGAATACCATTGGAATTCTTCCTAAAAACTTCTCAAGGGTGCAGGCATCGGGAGCCTCAAGAAGGTCTAAAAGCATATCAATCATCTCCAAAACACGTTCAGCATTATCACCCCAACCCCTCTCAAAACCAATCTCCTGGAACTTGTGCTCAAATTTAGAGTATGATGTGTCTGAGGGAAGTGTAGAGAGATATTCCCCTGCTTTCCTCAACATTGATTGAAGACCATTTAGGTTTTGAACTCTATCATTCAGCATCAATGTCTGTGCATTGAAATCAGAAATTTTTTGAAAATATTGTATATAAGAGAAATTAAACAGCTTCTAAGATAAACTACATAGTTTCCTTAGAAGGTAAATTTATATGATTAAACATTTTGTCTCCTGAGAAATTCATGGTGTGCATCTCGTTATAATTTTAATAAAGACCATACTCTTGATCCCATCTTCGAGTTATGAAATTTAGTCATCATATTAATATATTGACAATGATAAAAAAACAATAATGAGAACAAGAGGTAATTGTACAAGTTTTTTATGTACCTTGCCATTGTAGTTGTGGACTCTGAGGAAATCAAGTAGTGGGTGCATGCTGTCTTTGTCATGGAACATTTTTGCAGAGAGGTGCCTGTTGAGAAACTCAACTCCATTCCCGATGGATTTGGTAAGAGTTGGGCGTGGGAAAGATGCAGTGAAGGGTTCAAAATCCAGCTCAAGAACAAAGTTGCCGTTGGTTCTGGAACATATAAAACACGTCACATTGACATTCAACTAACTCAATACATATATATAAAGTAAAGCATCTAGTAACCTCCAATTGAAACTTACGTCCCCCCATTGACGAGTTCCTCTTTGAAGTGAAGATACTCGGGCACGCTCAATTCCTCAACAACAAGTGCATTCACATTGACTCTTACATACTCCCACACACCAGGCCTAAGACGAATAGCAAGTGCTACCCATGGAGGCAACACTATAGCTTCCTACATATACACAGTCAAATTCAATTGGCAGAATTACAAAACTCAAGATGTAACATCATCAAAGAAATAGAATTTAACAAGGGTGGATCAATCTCCAGGCTTTACCTGAGTGGACTTCAAAACTTCAGCAAAGGCACCGTCGTGTAGCTTGTGCTTGTCATCTTTGCTGATTGCTTCAAACTCAGCAAGAAGATGATGAGGTTTCAATATTCCTTTTCCAAGACTTTCAATCCTACAATTTACATAATGTAACCAAGATTTCAACTGAAACGCTAACAAACACGCACCAAAAAGGAATTTCACTAGTTTATCATAACAGGTAGGATTTATACCTTCCAAGAAACTGTAAGATTTCCTTTCGATGAGTGGACAGAGTAGAATCCAAACGCTCCCTTAGGCTGTGAACGCGGGTAAGAACAGGTTCGGCCATGGCAACTCAGATATTATGAATTGTTTTTGACAGATTTTCGGTGTAAATTTCAACTGCAAGAACAAAGAACAATGGTTAGAACATAGACCAACAAACATGTATACATAGGACTACTACTCCTTCGGGTTTATCCAAAAGTAAAACATTTGAAAAAGAGCGACTGACCAGAAAGTCAAAGAACTCCACCTAATTTGATTCATTCTAGAATATCCTAAAAATCAAACACCTTACACAACACCACCTTAGTTCTTCTGAAACTAGGGACAACCATAATCAAAAAGAAAGAAACATAATGTTGGCATCACAACCTTATTTTCATACTAATTAATTAGTTAGCCTAAGCTATAAATCTACCTTGTTATTTTAAAAAAACAGGACTATGTGGTCTAACTATCATAACCTATAAACACCGATTGATCTAACTATGGTCTTAAAACTATTAACCACATACAAGTGCAAATCCAAAATTATACCCATTTACCAGAAAAGTTCATACCCATAAGACGATTTGGACAAAAGATTTTTTTAAAAATATAAATATATAATATATAATTAAAAACATAAAATTAAAAGAAAAAGAAAAAAACTGACAACGGACACGATCTAAGGACAATTCACAACCAGATCTAACTAAAGGCCATTCTATTCCCAAATGTAGAAAGAAACTTAACTACAACACTTGCTTGCCCACTCCTCTCCTTAGCAGCTACTGACTCTAACAGCAGTTTCTAGGAATATTAAAATATCCTACTATGGAAGTCACTAATTGTACTAAAAATCCAGATCTTAATATAAAGAAATACAATTAGAAGTTAACTTCAAGTCTTACGAGTGTTCAGAATCTATTGCTATTACTCAAACAAGCATAAAACTTTGTAAGCTATTTTTAAAAAAAAATTATAAATATTTATATAGTTAAATCCGAGATCAGCAAAACAATGACAAAAATTAGGTTATAGCAATCGAGAAAGTAATTATTTCATAGCAGAAAAAAAACGAACAGAACAGAGGCCAAAACCAAATTATAAAATGCTCACAGATACAATAAGAACAGATGAGGAGGATGAAGAAGAGAGTAGTGCGCGTATTTATGCTACAAAAGGCCGTGACCCTCAAGTTTCTCCACTTTCCATAAATGAAAATTTTCTACCGACTATACTACCATTCCATTTTCATCATTATAAAAATAAAAAAGAAAGGTTTTCACTTAAATGGAAATGAGTTAAACTAGATCTTTCTGGGTATGCCGGAAAATCTGTTGACCATGTCGGATAAGTCAAAAAACCGGCGTAAAAGGTGCTAAATCTGCTGATCTGCTCTAAATTAATTAACACGTAATTAGATGATTAAGATCACAAACTTTTCAACCAAGAAAAGCCTAAAATATAAAGTACAAAGGGAAATAGCAAAAAGAGTTGCCAATTTCTGAGGACAAAAACTAGTTCAAAAAGATTATTCCATGAACCCGAAAGATCAGCTGTACATAAAGTTACAGAATATGAAATTTATTCTCCAATGGAAAAATATTTTAGGACTAAAAGAGTCCTTTCCATTTACAGGGGAGATCAATAGAAATCTCCATTTTTTTTATTAAGATAAAAGGAAAGAAAAAAAAAACTGTGATGCTAAAAGCGAAGGAAATAAATTCCCTGCTGAACTTTACCTTCAGTTTTTCCAAAAGAAGAGCAAAAAACAACCAATGAAAGAGCCACACAGAGGCAGAAAATAAAAACAAAAGAGAGAAACAGAGTATTTGAAAAACAGAACAAACAACGAATGAAACGGATTCGTTTGTGATGAAATTAGCAAGGCTCGATCACCCTTTTTATATGGAGTTGTCATAATGAAATTGAATACTGTTTGGTGGCGTAAATTAGCAGATTTTCTCTCTCTACTTTCTCTCTCACACAGTAACGTACACACCTTCCTATAATTTCCGGGTAAAAAAACCACTTTTCATCATCTCCCCTGTTTCTGAATATACAACTTTTTCCACAGCAGCGGCCCCATTTCTTTTATTTTAATCCGTCCATTTTTTCCACTAAATTTTCTTCTTCTTTGTTTTGTATCATTTCCTTTATTTTAATCCGTCCGTTTAATCCACTAAATTTTGTTCGTCCATCTTCTTCTTTGTTTTATTGATACCGTGATAATTTATATATTAAAGGGTCTCTGTTCCTGATCCTCACGTATATACTTTTTAATTTTTATACTACTAGTACATCTCTTTCTAATCTTACTCTACGTCTTGTATTTCTTTAAAATATTATTCACGCCTCCTGGTTTTGTCAATGGTTTCTGAGTAGTTCTAAGCAGACATTTTTTTTTTGGACAGTTTTTTAAGACGGCTCCAATTTTTGGTTGTTTTTTTTTGTGACTTCTAAAAAATATATAATAAATACTGTATATTTAAATTACACTTAAAAATATTATATTTTATAAAAATTTCAATTAAAATAAATACTATATATTTTTTAAACGACAAAAAAAAAAAACTGTCTGTCAAGACTTATTGTTTCAGTTTTCTTTCTGAAAAAGTCTAGGGGGACCGGCTATTTCCGACCGGGGTAGTGACCGGCCGGAATTTTTTTTTTTTTTTTTTTTTGCTTTTGATTACAAAATAATTAATGTGATTTATTGGAACTGAAATTTTTATAAAATGCAGTGATTTAGGCGTCCGTTTGGATACACGCAACAAACAGGGTTATACAGACTATATAACCCTGTTTGTTACGTGTATCCAAACGGACGCCTAAATTACTGTATTTTATAAAAATTTCAGTTCCAATAAATCACATTAATTATTTTGTAATCAAAAGCAAAAAAAAAATTCCGGCCGGTCACTACCCCGGTCGGAAATAGCCGATCGGCGAAGGACTCATTCTTTCTCTCTCCTCTGTTTAAGTTAATGCCGCCAGTGTCCAGCGGGGATTTTTTTTCCCTCTGTCCTTAGATTTTGTTCGGGAACAACTTGTAAATTAGTTTGACTAATTTATAATTTTTATTTTTTTTACTGTTGAGGTATTTATCAGCTACCTATTTTTTTGATTTATAACTTGAATTTATTTTAATTTATAAATTAATATGAGTCGAACATTTTTATAATTTATTTGAACTTAATTTTTGACTTATAAATCAAATTAATATCAAACACTATTATTTATAAATCACAATTTAAAACAACTCATAAATCAACTTATATTTTAACTTATGAGTCCTTTTAAAATAAGTCATTCTCGAACATAACCTTAGTACATAATTTTAGAAAAGTCACAATAAAATCTATAAAAGAGTATTCTTTATTAATATTAAAATAAAATAAATAATATATAATATCTTGGATTTGCGGGGGTACCCTTCAATGTATATAAGTTATATAACTTAATTTTATAAAACGATTTAATCATAATCTTTTAATAAAAATTAGTCGTACTGATGGAAAGACATGCAAAAATATAAAATATTTTCACATAATTCTCTTGCACATGAAAAAAAAAATGAGTCTGGTCTTCGTATAAAAGAAAATCATGTAAAAATATTAAAAATTCATATAGAAATAGTGGTAGTTAAATAAAAATAGGCAAAAAAAGTGGGGGGACACGCATTTAATTGGATGAGCTATCACCACACAAAACAGATCATATTTTATGTAATTAAATGTATAAAAAATACACCCTCTTATATGTTGTGTACAAACAAATATTTTATAATTTCTTAAAATAATATTGTTTTAAAAAATATCTCATACACAAATATGATGCGTCTCTCACCTTGGGATCCAGTTAGTATGAAGTTTATTTTTTGGTAAGTTAGTCAATTGACCAATAAAATACTGATACACATAGAATTTTGTCTACGTGTCAGTATTCTATTGGCCAATTGACCAACTTACCCAAAAATCGTAAAACTATAGTATATCTTAGGTGTCATTTGGTTCGTGTCAAATCAATGTAATGGCTACATAATATAATAATTATTTCATCCATCCCTTAATATAAGATGCTTAGAGTTGTGCACACATATTAAGAAAATAATTGTATATCATTAAATATAATATCAATTATCTATATTGTTTTTGTATTAGAAAAAAATATTATTTATTAGGCAAAAAATAGTGAGAGAACCAAAGTTATATTTAATATTTGAGGTAATATTGAAAACTAAACAATTAATGTTTACTTGAAATTATAAAACATCTTATATTAAGAGACAAAAATATTTCTTTAAAACGTCTTATATTAAGGGACGGAAGGAGTATATAATGTTAGGTTTGTAAGACCCCAACTTTTATAAATAAAGATGAATTTTCTATAAATATCATTTTTGAATATTATGGAGTTAATTTGATATAATGTTATAGTTGTGGGTAATATTTATAAATTTTACAAAGTACGCAAGTTGTTATATAATATTCGATTGGTCGGGGAATATTCGTTTTAACAGGGAATATTCGTACAACGACACAATCATTGGTGGACCCCACAACGGAATTATTGTCGGATTGAGAAAACGACAAAAATATTTTATTAAAAATAATGGCGGAAATTTTTCCATTGTTACTGTTGAACTACTCGGTAGTAAAAGTACAGTAATACGTGTGGTTGCATAGTAGCACACGGTATTGATTATTAATGCTTATGTGAGAAGTCACTCAGTTTGATTCAATTATTGTCAGTTAATAATATGAATTATTTAGCGATAATGACGTTTTGTTTTATTCGTATTATTAACGTAATAAAACAGAAACATCTTTTTATATAAAACATAATACTTTATTAAAGTTATTCTATAAATAGAATATATTATATTTTATTTAAAAGATTTTTCTTTAAATATGGACCGTCAGATTAAAGTAATCAATCTGGACCGTTCATTGATTAGTTACTATGCATTCTATTTTTCTATAAATAGCAGCTCATTCCTTCATTATTTCTTACGAATTCACTGAACTCTAGAGAGAGAAACTATAGAGAGAAACTATAGAGAGAGAGAAGAAGAGTATTCTGCTACTTAACTACTTCCTTATTTCAGCTCGTCTTTAAAACGGTAAGGGGTGTTATTCTTTCTTATTCATGAAGAGAACTGTTGTTATTCTATTTCTTATTATTCTGTTGGAATAACATGTATACGCGGATCTACCCTATACTTGGTGATATTCTTCTATTATTCTGTTGGAACATCCTGTCTGTGTGTTTTACACCGGACCTGGTTCCGTTTTTATTATTATTCTGTTGGAACATCCTGTCTGTGTGTTTTACACCGGACCTGGTTCCGTCTTGTTATTATTCTGTTGGAACATCCTGTCTGTGTGTTTTACACCGGACCTGGTTCCATTATTTATTATTCTGTCGGAATATCCTGTCTGTGCGTTTACGCCGGACCTGGTTCCATTATTTATTATTCTGTTGGAATAACCTGTCTGTGCGGTCTATCGCATGCATGGTGATTTCTTTTGTTATTCCATTCTTTATTATACTCAGTTGGTTAAGTTTTGACTTCTATACTCCATGAAATTTGTGGAATATCCTTGATAATTGCGTTTCATCCAGTATCTTTTCATGAAAATATTCTTCTAAGTATTCTTGAATTTTACTCCACAAAGCAGTATCATGTTGACAATTTGGACGTTGTAAATTCTTGGATAAATTAATTCTTGAACTTGTTTTATTGAATTCTTATATCATTGTCATCATCCTCATGTTTATAAAATGTTGAAAGTCATCTGTGGCCTGTAGTGCATAGATGGACTTGGTATGATTATGACCAGGGATTATTCGGTGTAATCATGACCGTAATGTTACAAATGATGTGGTAAAAGTCCTCATTGGCCCGTAGTGCATTGATGGACAGTTGTTGGCATGATCATGACCATTAATGAATACACGAATATCCTTGGCCGTAGTGCAGGGGTGATTCGATGATGTGGATTATTTTATTAAGCTGAGTCACAGCGATCACAGTGTTGAAAAACTTTTTAAATCATAAAAGATAGTAGAGTTTATTTTCTACTTGACTCTTTTAATGGATTGCTTGTTCCGCTGCAGTTAAACTTGATGTCTATTATATTTTATCAGTTTAACATTGTTGAAGGCTAATGATAATTTATTCTGCATTATCTTAGTCATAATATTTCTTACTGGGCTAGTTGAGCTCACCCTTTCTTTCACTGTTCTCTTCAGGAAATGAGAACGTAGCTGGGGCAAGTCGGGGAACGGAGTGATGGTTCGAATGATAGTATTAGTTAGTAGTCCTCACTATTCTATGTAATAGTGTGTTAATAAATGTAATGAGGACTCCTTTTGAGTATGAATACTCTCTAGAAGATAATATTTGTATTCAAACTCACAGTTTATGTTTTGTCGTATTGTACACGACAGTTGTATTAGTAAGTTGTATTTGTATTCTGTACTATGTATCTGACGACCCAAGATGGGTGATGTATACCTAATTTTGGGGGCGTCACAGTTGGTATCAGAGCTTAGGGATATGATCCCTGGCTAAGATGTGAGAATAGAACTAGGAGGGGAGAGACGGGGAATTCCTTCGCTAGTATGACCTACCTAAGTTTATTTGCATGGTATTTAATTGGTCGGTCATAATATAAGGATAATATATGACATATCAATTAACTTTTATTTTGTGGCAGTATCTGAAAATGGCATCTGAGAATGTTGAGAATAGCAATGGAGCACAGGCGATTATTGATTCACCACATATCAATAATCAGGATAATGTTCATCAGGAAGGTGACAATCCTCATGCAAACAACAACACTGACCAGATGATGAATGATGTAATGTTCAGAGGTTTTATGCAATTCATGCAACAACAGGTGAAAGCGGCTCCTGTCCACAACGTAGGTGGAAATACTGGAAACTCTCAGGCGGTCACCGCTAAACAGTTTAAGGAGCTGGGACCACCGGAGTTTAAGGGAGAACCCAAACCACTTGTAGCTGAAACATGGATAAAGCAGATCACCAAGATATTTGATGTCTTGGGTTGCTCCGAGGAGCAAAAGGTTCCCTTTGCCGCCTTTATGTTGCGAGGAGAGGCAGATTACTGGTGGGAATCGATAAAGCGTACTCAACCTGCCGCACTGAAGATGTCTTGGGAGAAGTTCCAAGAGCTGTTTAACGACAAATACTTTTCCGAGAGTATTCGTCACATGAAGGAGGTGGAGTTCATCAAATTGGAGCAGAATAATATGACCGTGTCGCAGTACGAGGCAAAATTTGCGGAGTTATCCCGGTTTGCGTCCCACCTGGTGGATAATGAAGAAAGAATGACGCGGATGTTTTTAAGAGGTTTGAAGCCGGAGATACGTCAACATCTTGTTTCTCATAAACTGTGTTTGTATTCAGATGTTGTAAATAGGGCTCAGTTGGTGGAGCGCGATAACGAGACAACGCAACCAAAAGAGAGCAGCCGGCAAAATGATAATACCAGTGAAAGCAGTCATCGAAGCGGTGACAACAAGCGTGGAGGGAATCAACAGGCCAGAAATGGTAACCACTTCGGTGGTAATCAGGGCCAAAACAATAAGAATGAGCATTTCAAGAAGAGGAGATTCAACAATGATGGAAAGACGTCAGCACCAGCACCTGTCGTTAAGGAAGGAGAACGACCACCTATCATATGTTTCAAATGCGGAGGGGAGGGGCACATCAGTCCAAACTGCGCGATGCCGTCCAAAGCATGTTATAATTGTGGAAGAGAAGGTCATTTAGCCCGATTTTGTCGTTTACCGAAGACAAATTCAGCTAGGATGGAGGCACCAAAGGCCGTCCCAGAAAAGTCAAAACCGGTTGTGCAAGGGAGAGCGTTTGTTGTGAACTCCCAAAGAGCAAGGAACCCGAATGAGGTCATCACGGGTAAGCTTATCATAAACTCTAACGAAGTCTATACTTTATTTGATACCGGTTCTACCCATTCTTTTATTTCTCCTACTTGCGCTCATCGATTAAATTTGATTCCGGAGAAATTAGACTTTGACTTAGCAGTTGAAACTCCATTGGGAGAAACCTTCATTACATCCACGGTTTATAAGTCTTGTTTGGTTCAAGTTGGTACCCACACATTACCTGTCGATCTTATTTCATTAAAAATACTTGCATTTGACGTGATTCTAGGGATTGATTGGTTAACTACTCATCATGCAAAAATTGATTGTTTTCGTAAGGTTGTTATCTTTCATATTCCTAATCGACCTATTATGCGAATTCAAGCAACCAAACCATTAAAATCAATCGCTGTCATCTCAAGCCATAAAGCTATTCGTTTATTGAAAAACGGATGTCAAGCTTTCTTAGCTCATGTCACAGATCTAAACAAAAATACGTCAGCTTTGAATGATATTTCTGTTGTTAATAAATTTCCTGACGTATTTCCCGAAGAACTTCCTGGCCTACCCCCAGAGCGTGAAATTGAATTTTGTATCGACCTTGAACCCGGTACAAAACCCATTTCTAAAGCCCCATATCGAATGGCTCCTATTGAACTTCAGGAGTTAAAGACCCAACTGCAGGAATTGTTAGACATTGCTTTTATTCGTCCTAGTACTTCTCCTTGGGGTGCTCCTGTTCTGTTCGTGAAGAAGAAAGATGGGAGTATGCGACTTTGTATTGATTATCGGGAGTTGAATCATGTCACCATCAAAAATAGGTACCCATTGCCACGTATTGATGACCTGTTTGACCAGTTGCAAGGAGCACAATTCTTTTCAAAGATCGATCTTCGTTCTGGATATCATCAGCTGAAGGTTAGAACTGAGGATATTCCAAATACTGCCTTCAGAACTCGGTATGGGCATTATGAATTCTTAGTTATGTCTTTTGGATTGACTAATGCTCCTGCTGCCTTCATGGATATGATGAACAGGGTATTCAAGGAATATTTGGATCACTTTGTGGTCGTCTTTATCGATGACATCCTTGTTTATTCCAAAAGCCGTGAAGATCATGAGCAACACTTGAGGCTGGTACTCCAAAAGCTTCGTGAATACAAACTTTATGCCAAGTTGAAGAAATGCGAGTTCTGGCTGGAAGAGGTAGCATTCCTTGGGCACGTAGTATCAAGTCGTGGAATATCGGTTGACCCGGCAAAGATTGAAGCTATTCAAAGCTGGGAGCAACCTAAATCAGTGACCGAAGTACGTAGCTTTCTTGGTTTAGCTGGTTATTATCGGAGATTCGTGGAAGGATTTTCTCGAATCGCTACTCCATTAACTCAGCTGACTCGGAAAGATACAAAGTTCGGTTGGAGCGAAGAATGTGAGCAGAGTTTTCAAGAACTCAAGAGGAGACTCATTTCAGCACCTGTTCTAACAATACCATCTGGCTCGGAGGGATTTGTCATCTACAGTGATGCTTCGAGCAAAGGGTTGGGATGCGTTCTCATGCAACATGGAAAAGTCATAGCCTATGCATCAAGACAACTCAAGGAATATGAGAGGAATTATCCTACTCATGATCTAGAGTTGGCAGCTGTTGTCTTTGCACTTAAAATTTGGAGGCATTACTTGTATGGGGAGAAGGTGGAGATCTTTACGGATCATAAAAGCCTCAAATATTTCTTCACTCAAAAGGAACTCAACATGCGACAACGACGTTGGCTTGAACTGTTGAAAGATTATGATCATACCATTCAATACCATCCTGGAAAAGCGAACGTGGTAGCTGACGCATTGAGTAGAAGATCATATGCAAGTACGAGTGCGATATTGTCAACACAAAGGCCCATTTTGTGTGATTTGCAAAGGATGGAGATAGAGTTAAAGACTCCAGGGACCCATGTGATGATGGCGAATATACGAGTAGAACCGACTTTAATCGATAAAGTTAAAGCTGCTCAAGCTACAGACCTGGAGCTGATGCGTATGAGGAAGAAAGTGCAAGAAGGTGCTATGCCGGAAGCAAGAATCGATGAAGAAGGAATACTTCGAGTCAACTCCAGACTTTGTGTTCCTAACAACCCTGATTTAAAGTATGAAATCATGATGGAGGCGCACAACACACCGTTTGCAATCCATCCTGGAAGTACCAAAATGTATCATGATCTTCGTCATACATTTTGGTGGAGCAATATGAAGAGAGAGATAGCGTTGTTTATCTCAAGGTGTCTAACTTGTCAACGAGTCAAAGCGGAGCATCAAGTACCAAAAGGTCCATTGCAACCACTTGAAATTCCAGAATGGAAGTGGGAGCACATTACCATGGATTTCGTTACCGGTCTTCCTAGGGTTTCTCAAGGTATTGATGCGATTTGGGTCATTGTTGATAGATTGACCAAGTCTGCTCATTTCTTACCGATACGAGAAACTTATACACTTGAACGTCTTGCTCGTATGTACATAAACGAGATTGTAAGACTGCATGGTATGCCAGTATCCATAGTTTCTGACCGAGACCCAAGATTCACTTCACGATTTTGGGTTAGTTTACAAAAAGCTATGGGCACGGATTTACGATTTAGTTCAGCATATCATCCTCAGACGGACGGACAATCAGAGAGGACTATTCAAACTCTTGAAGATCTATTAAGACTCTGTGTCTTTGACTTCAAGGGAAGTTGGGACAAGTTCTTACCATTGGTGGAGTTTTCCTACAACAACAGTTATCAAGCAAGTATTGGCATGGCTCCATTCGAAGCATTGTATGGAAGAAAATGTCGTTCTCCAGTATGCTGGGATGAGGTGGGTGAAGCAACGTTGTTGGGACCGGAGTTGGTACGTATGACTACAGAAAAGATTCAAACGATCCGACAACGTATAAAAACCTCACAAGATCGACAAAAGAGTTATGCTGATCTTCATCGAAAGGACGTGGAATTTGATGTAGGAGATCATGTGTTCTTACGTGTTGCTCCATGGAAAGGAGTTACGAGATTTGGAAAGAGAGGAAAGCTCAATCCTCGATTCATCGGTCCATTTTTAATCCTCGATCGAGTAGGAACTGTGGCTTATAGACTCGCTTTACCGCCAAGTATGTCTCGTGTTCATAACGTTTTTCACATATCCATGTTACGCAAATATGTGGAAGACCCGAACCACATTATTGAGTTAGAACCGGACGAAATAGCGGAGGATTTGACGTATGAAGAAGTTCCTGTTCAAATCTTGGATAAGAAGGAACATATTCTACGCTCCAAGGTTATACCTCAAGTCAAAGTTTTGTGGAGAAACCACGATGTTGAGGAAATGACTTGGGAGTTAGAATCTGAAATGAAATCAAGGTATCCTTACCTCTTCGACATACCAGGTACGTACCCTAATTTCGAGGGCGAAATTTCATAAGAAGGGGAGGTTGTAAGACCCCAACTTTTATAAATAAAGATGAATTTTCTATAAATATCATTTTTGAATATTATGGAGTTAATTTGATATAATGTTATAGTTGTGGGTAATATTTATAAATTTTACAAAGTACGCAAGTTGTTATATAATATTCGATTGGTCTGGGAATATTCGTTTTAACAGGGAATATTCGTACAACGACACAATCATTGGTGGACCCCACAACGAAATTATTATCGGATTGAGAAAACGACAAAAATATTTTATTAAAAATAACGGCGGAAATTTTTTCATTGTTACTGTTGAACTACTCGGTAGTAAAAGTACAGTAATACGTGTGGTTGCATAGTAGCACACGGTATTGATTATTAATGCTTATGTGAGAAGTCACTCAGTTTGATTCAATTATTGTCAGTTAATAATATGAATTATTTAGCGATAATGACGTTTTGTTTTATTCGTATTATTAACGTAATAAAACAGAAACATCTTTTTATATAAAACAGAATACTTTATTAAAGTTATTCTATAAATAGAATATATTATATTTTATTTAAAAGATTTTTCTTTAAATATGGACCGTCAGATTAAAGTAATCAATCTGGACCGTTCATTGATTAGTTACTATGCATTCTATTTTTCTATAAATAGCAGCTCATTCCTTCATTATTTCTTACGAATTCACTGAACTCTAGAGAGAGAAACTATAGAGAGAAACTATAGAGAGAGAGAAGAAGAGTATTCTGCTACTTAACTACTTCCTTATTTCAGCTCGTCTTTAAAACGGTAAGGGGTGTTATTCTTTCTTATTCATGAAGAGAACTGTTGTTATTCCATTTCTTATTATTCTGTTGGAATAACCTGTATACGCGGTCTACCCTATACTTGGTGACATTCTTCTATTATTCTGTTGGAACATCCTGTCTGTGTGTTTTACACCGGACCTGGTTCCGTTTTTATTATTATTCTGTTGGAACATCCTGTCTGTGTGTTTTACACCGGACCTGGTTCCGTCTTGTTATTATTCTGTTGGAACATCCTGTCTGTGTGTTTTACACCGGACCTGGTTCCATTATTTATTATTCTGTCGGAATATCCTGTCTGTGCGTTTACGCCGGACCTGGTTCCATTATTTATTATTCTGTTGGAATAACCTGTCTGTGCGGTCTATCGCATGCATGTTGATTTCTTTTGTTATTTCATTCTTTATTATACTCAGTTGGTTAAGTTTTGACTTCTATACTCCATGAAATTTGTGGAATATCCTTGATAATTGCGTTTCATCCAGTATCTTTTCATGAAAATATTCTTCTAAGTATTCTTGAATTTTACTCCACAAAGCAGTATCATGTTGACAATTTGGACGTTGTAAATTCTGGGATAAATTAATTCTTGAACTTGTTTTATTGAATTCTTATATCATTGTCATCATCCTCATGTTTATAAAATATTGAAAGTCATCTGTGGCCTGTAGTGCATAGATGGACTTGGTATGATTATGACCAGGGATTATTCGGTGTATTCATGACCGTAATGTTACAAATGATGTGGTTAAAAGTCATCATTGGCCCGTAGTGCGTTGATGGACAGTTGTTGGCATGATCATGACCATTAATGAATACACGAATATCCTTGGCCGTAGTGCAGGGGTGATTCGATGATGTGGATTATTTTATTAAGCTGAGTCTCAGCGATCACAGTGTTGAAAAACTTTTTAAATCATAAAAGATAGTAGAGTTTATTTTCTACTTGACTCTTTTAATGGATTGGTTGTTCCGCTGTAGTTAAACTTGATGTCTATTATATTTTATCAGTTTAACATTGTTGAAGGCTAATGATAATTTATTCTGCATTATCTTAGTCATAATATTTCTTACTGGGCTAGTTGAGCTCACCCTTTCTTTCACTGTTCTCTTCAGGAAATGAGAACGTAGCTGGGGCAAGTCGGAGAACGGAGTGATGGTTCGAAGGATAGTATTAGTTAGTAATCATCACTATTCTATGTAATATTGTGTTAATAAATGTAATGAGGACTCCTTTTGAGTATGAATACTCTCTAGAAGATAATATTTGTATTCAAACTCACAGTTTATATTTTGTCGTATTGTACACGACAGTTGTATTAGTAAATTGTATTTGTATTCTGTACTATGTATCTGACGACCCAAGATGGGTGATGTATACCTAATTTTGGGGGCGTCACAAGGTTATTACATTAATGTGACATTTATTATGTGTAGTTCATTTATTACATGTACTCCCTCTGTTCTTAAAAGATTGTCGTTTTAGAAGGAAAAAATTTGTTCTAAAATGTTTATCGTTTATAACTTTCTAAGAGAATAAATTATTTATTTTTCTATATTACCCTACCTTCTCTCATTGTCCCAGAAATTTTCTTCCTTATATTAATAATTTTCAACTTCCCATAAAGGGATAGTGATGAAATTTTAAACAAATTTTAATTGTTAAATGGTAGTATTAAATGACTTTCTTAATCCATATGTAAAAATCTTAAACGACAATCTTTTAGAAATAGAAGGAGTATTAGCCATTGTCGACATAATGTAATTATATTAATTTTTAAGTTTTTCATTACATTCTCCATTTGATGTATTAGCTCGTTAAGTACGTAATACAATAGGTCATACAAAACAAATTAATAATAATTATAACTGATTTGATATTTTGATTTATAATTAATTTACTCATTACATACAATAATATAATTTGGTGAAATAAATACAATTTTGAACATAATGTAATAACATTAGAATTACTGGAACCAACTAAATAAATATATGGTAATAACTTATTACCATTAAATTATAATTTTTTATTACATTACATTATGTAAATTGTTATATTACATTAAATTTCTATTCAACGATTGAAATTATTTTTAATTTTTAGTGGGGCCCAATCCGCGTCAAAGTTGTGGAAGGATAATTTCGTCATCAAACATGTGTGAAAAGACTAAAAAATGCTGCTACTATTCTTCGATTTTTTTTTGGAGAGTAGGAGGTAGGAAGTTGTTACAAATTTGTAGTTGGTAATTTTGGTTTACAAGAAACCACCGCCAATCACGATGAGAAAAGTCGAATATTTTTAGAGAAAAGAACTTTTCTAGGCAAAAACTCTACGTAGACATAAAAATTAGATACGAATATATTTAAATTTTATTTATTTATATTTTAATTTTTAAATAATATAAATAAATAAAATTTAAATACACTTATTTTTAATTTTTATGTAATTTCTTATTAAGGAAATATATTACTATTATTTTTTAGTGTTATGTTAAGGTCTATCTTTTTAAGTTACACAAATTAGAACAACGATTGATTTTTAAGTTTCAATGTAATTCTATTAAGTCAAAATCATCGATGCTTAATTCAATGCACTTTGATATGAGAGTTATATTGTAAAGAAACATGCAATATTAGAAAAACTTTTGATTTTTAATTCTTAATTTCTGTATGGAATATTACAACAAACTTTATTAGGACCACCAAGTTCCAATTAAAATTTCTCATTTCTTTATCTTTTGTGAAAGATTTTCATTATCATATACAGGGGCGGATCTAGACGGATTGTTCAGTGGGGTCAAACTCGAAAAAAAAAATTCTTACAAATAAAAATTTCATAAAACAACTTACAAAACTAAACAATTCTCAAATATTATTTATAATAACATTTTTCGAGGTTTCATTACTTAAAATTGTTGCATGATATAACCTCATTTTTAATAGTTACAAAAATATCACGCTCAATGTATGTTACTAAACAGTCATTCATCCATTCATCTCCCATTTGGTTACGGAGTTCATTCTTCACGATATTTATGACTGAAAATGTCCTTTCAACAGTTGCAGTAGCAACGGGCAAAAGTAGAGCCAATTTCAGCAACAAATAGACTTGGGGATACACATCATCCTTAATTTTCTGAACCAACATTTGAGTCAATTTCCCAATTCCTTCTATACTCGAAAAATTGGAATCGGTTCTCTATATCCACAATATAGAAGAATAGAAAAATTGGCTTAATGACTTAGTGGGATTTGGAAATTAGGGATTGTTGCCTAGTGTCTGCTCACTTAGTATATATATAACATAATACAGTGGGGTCATGTTTCTTAGGATACATGTTCACTTTAGACCCTCTTAATTTTTTTTTCCTAATATGACCCTCTTAATTTTTTTTTCTCCTAATATGACCCTTGACCCCCTGAAAATTCAGTGGGGTCAGGTGCCCCCCTGTCCTAAGGCAGGTCCGCCCCTGATCATATATCGTGAGATTTTATTTTCTCCCGTTGGGAGATTATTTTGGTTTTGCGTGAGAACTTTTTTGGTACGTGAATTATTGAAAATAAATTGTTCAGATTTGGATGGGACGTTATCATGACGATCGGGTCTTTATTTGTCCGTACTGAATAACTGCTCTGGTCTGCAAAATATGTTATTACTTTTGAAATATAATTGTCTTTCAAGAATATATATGGTGTTCACTAGTTATTGTTACGATTGATAAAATTTTAAATTATCTGTTATTTGTTTGAAATAATTACCTTTTCAATTTATTATATTATTATAATATTTTCATTACTCGTAATAATTTACCGTTTCAATATATTTTAGTAAATTTAACTGTTTGATCCAAAAAAAAAAGTTTTTAGACATTATGACGATTATTAACTACTTTGTAGAAGTTTTCACAAAATAAATTGAAAGAGATGAAGACGTAGCTAATGCTGAGAGCAGATCTCATGTCCCCTTGTATCCTACCACTTATATTTTGACACTTATTTTTTTATTTAATTTTAAAATTAATTAGTGTTAAGTAATAGATTAAGTATTAAAATATAAGAGGAATGACAAAAAGAAATAGAGAAATTGGAAACAAAGCATCTGCTCTGGCCAATGCTAAAGAAACATGTGAATAATCTTTTTGGGATTTTGCATTCATTTAACATGAGATGGGCCAATGCATGAAATTTGGGACATACAAAAGTTGCTCCATTGTGGATAAAGGTGTTTTCCTCGGAATTTTATTGGTGATATTTGATAGTTTAGTTGTGAATTACTCCCTCCGTCCTAAATTATCTGTTATTTTAGTAAAAAAAATTTATCCCACAATATCTACTTTTTCAAGATTTCAATGCATTTTTTTCCTTTATTTTCCAAGTTTGCCCCTTTACCCTAATTAATGATAGTCATTACTCTCATTCATGCCTCTCCTCTTTTTAAGCATCTTTTCATATTCCTACCAATAAGGATTCATGCGCAAAAAACAAAAAAGTCAATACATAAGGGTATTTTAGTATATTTATCACATATATTGGTATGTGTGTGAAACTCTAGAAAAGCAGATAATTTGAGACGGAGGGAGTACTCTATATTGAAAAAATTATAAATGGAAATAAAAATTGGATATGAAAATTAAATATAAATGTATTTAAATTTTACTTATTTATATTTTGATCTCTAATTGTAGATAAAAATATAAATAAGTAAAATTTAAGTACATTCGTATTTAATTTTTATGTTTACCTAAAATAGCTATATTGTTCATGTATTGAAAAAAGAGAACGTTATTTATTAGGCAAAAAAATAGTGAGAGAACCAAAGTTATATTTAATACTTGGGATAATATTAGAAACTAAATAATTAATGTTTACTTGAAATTCTCAAACGACATATATTAAAAGACAAAAAATACTTCTCTAAAACGACTTATATTAAGGGATATAGGGAGTACTATACAATCATTTCCTGGATACATGTGTACAACTTTGAAACTATTTATATTAAGGGACAGAAGGAGTAATTTAAAACAAGAGAATTGATATTTTAATAAGGGAAATTGATAGTTCCACAAAGCTATTCTCACATGAATAGTGAGGGGGTGATTAATAAAACTGAATGAAATAGTTCTGAATGTTTAAGTAATCTGAATGAGCTGAATAAAACAGAATTTTGAATACTGAATAAAAAAAAATTGCTTGATAATTGATATATCTGAAACACCTGAATAACATATTTTATTATTTTATCCTTCTGAAAAAAATTTAAAATTATTGTAAATTAATTTAATATTAATTAATATAATAGTTAATATTATAAAAAACAAATAAATATAAAATACTTCATTAAACTCATTTAGTCAAAAAAAAATTACACTTAGTCATTCAGCCTAAAAATATGATCGATTCAACTATTCAGATGATTTTTATCCAAAACAAACGTACTGAATAGCTGACCGATTCAACTATTCTGTCATTCAGTTATAAACAAACACCACTTAAATGAGACTCGCATTCATATTAGTAAAATTTTATAAAAATATTAAATTTATCTTGTGGAAATAACATTTCCCCAAAACAAACATACAAGTATTTTGGAAGAATGTATAGACAGGACTGGTCCAAACTTTTTGGGGGGCTCAAGCCAAATAAATTTTAGACTTGAAAATAAAAATAAAAATTTAGCCTCGAGAGAAAAGAAGATAAATTTCAGCCTTCCGTTAAAGAGAAAAAAAATATCTTATATGATTATACTTATAGTTATTGCTTTGTTCGGAAAAAAAAATTTAGACTTTTTTAATGGACTCTAAAATATATGAATTATTAAAATTTAGAGACTTTCTCAATTTTAGAGGCTTTAAGCCATTGTTTAAAGGATAAATTACATATAGTAGTATATTTTTAAAAATAATTATAAAACTCATACACCTATAAAATAATTACAAAAGTATTACACTTTTTTATTTTTATTTTCAATCTTAACATAATTAAATATCCTTAAATTAAGGGATTAATATGTAATGACTGACATGACAATATCAGTGTAATTAGGATTCCTTAATTTAGGGGATTAGTTTTGGTAGGTGCCATTTTCTCTCTCATCTCCTCCTACTGTCATTTTATGTACTACTGCCATTTTATGTACGCCACTGCAATTCTATTCTTCTATTTTCATATTTAAAAACAAAAGCTGAAGAGTGAAGAGAGAAGACGAAGACGCCAGTGAAGAGAGAAGATGAAGACGCCATTTTGTCATTTTCTCTCTTATTTTCTTCTATTCTGTCATTTTTTCTTCAAAAGATGAAGACGCCATTTTTGCCATTTTTGTATAAAAGATGAAGACGCCATTTCTGCCATTTTTATATAAAAGATGAAGACGCCATTTCTTCCATTTTCTTTTATTCTGCCAATATTTTTTCTCTCTTTCATTCGTCCAATTGTTCTTCATATTTTTTTGTACTCTGTTTTTGTAAGTACTTCTATTTTACCTCTCTCTCTCTCTCGAGCACCAGTTTTTAAGGTTTTCTCTTTAATTTCATTCATTTGGGGTTTATGATCTTAATTTTATGCAAAATGTGCGTTTGATTATGAATTTATGATCACTTTTTTTGTTGATTGGTGTTTACCTTAGTATAAAAGTTTGATTACCTCAGTATAAAAGATTGGTAACCAAACTTTTATACTAAGGTAACCAAACTTTTATACCAAGGTAACCGAACTGTCATACCAAGGTAACCAATCCACCTCCACACCATCAGTTTTTTCATAGTGCCTGGTAACCAAACCTTCACATCAAGGTAACCAAACCTTCATACCAAGGTAACCTTAGTATAAATGTTTGGTTACCTTGGTATGACAGTTTGGTTACCTTGGTATAAAAGTTTGGTTACCTTAGTATAAAAGTTTGGTTACCTTAGTATAAAAGTTTTGGTTACTTTGGTATAAAAGTTTGGTTACCTCAGTATAAAAGTTTGGTTACCTTGATATAAAAGTTTGGTTACCTTAGTATAAAAATTTTGGTTAACTTGTTATAAAAGTTTGGTTACCATGACATTATTAACGATCTTCTCCTCTACAGTATCTTGAGAATTTTCTTTTACTACCAGAAAATGGTTGCTCCCGCCACTACCGCCCCAGCCTGCACCTCCACCGTCTCTGTAACCACCACTTGAGCCACCACCGCCATTGTTACCTCCTCCATAACTATCACCGCCGCCTCTGAAGCCACCATTACCACCTCCTCCAACGCTGTCACCTCTTTCAAAGCTTCCACCTCCTCTGAAAATTGTCTTCGCCACCTCCTGCAAAGTACAAAATTTGTACAGTCTTTCCTATGAAATTTGAATTTGAATATTTGAATTTGAATTTGTTTTTGTGATTAGATCCCAGATATTTGAATTTGAATGATTAGTTATGGCAGATATTTCTCCTTAATTTTAGGTTTCCTTATTAATATGAATTGCGTTATTTTTGTAATTATTTTGTGTATGTTTTATTTTTGTAATTACTTTCTAATTATTGTATATTAATGTTAAGGACCCTTATTTAAATAACTTAACATATGAGCTGGACATGTGAATAGAATAATGATTGTGGGACACTTATTCCGACGCATTGGGCCTCCCTTGGCAATTGAAATTAGGCAATGTTGTTGAACACCTTGCTTCAAGTTGAATTGTTGGTTAAAACATCTCATCTCTATTGAGTGTAATTCGGTTGGTAGAGTGGGGGTAGGATTGTTCAACTCAAGGATTGTTGGGTTGGAATTATCTGTCTTTTATTAATTACCCTCAATTTTTCTATATCATGGATTTAGATTTATGAATATAATATTTGCGCTTAAGATTTTCTCATTTTTACGCTTCACTGCAAAGTTAAAATAATACGCATATAACTCATAATACGCTTTACTTTCGCCATGTCTGCTTATATACCCGGCAGTAGACATCTCTCTATAGACATATTTTTAAACACGTAAATGAATCGAGTCGAGTTGAATATTAAATTATTCAAATTTAATTCATAAAATTTATCAAAATAAATTTTGATTGAAATTCATTTAACTATCTAATCGAGTATTATCTCGAATCGAGCCCAAATAGTTTAATATTTTCTAACGAATATGATCTGATTATCAATAGAAAATTATAATTTGAGGAGGTTTGAGTAATTTACCGAACTTTATAATTTGCTCATATTTGAATTATTTAAATTTTAAGTCGAGCTCGAATTGAACTTTTAGTCGAGCAAGTACGAGCCGAACCCGAACTGTTTGTTTATTTTATAGCCTTATATGCTTGTGTATATAATAATATAATTATTAATTAATTAATTATACTCCCTCCGTCCCTATTTAAATGACGTTTTAGAGTTTTTTATTTGTCCCTAATTATTTGACGTTTGTTCAAATCTAAGAGAATTAATGACACTTTTTCTAAAATTATCCCTCATTACTCTTTTCTATTTTTTTGATACTTTAAACTATTTCTCTCTCCCTCTCATTATCCCAACAAAACTTTTTTTATCTCAATAAAAAATTTAAGATTATTATAGATAATTGAGTACTATATTTAATATTTTTTAATTATTATTTTAATTTTTATGTCCATCTCTAAAATGTTATTTAAATAGGGACGGAGGGAGTATATATATATTATTGGAATTTTACAATCGAGTGTTGTGAGTTACAGCTGTTTCTTTTCATTCCTACCGGACACACACACTGACACACACACTCTCTCTCTCTCTTGAAATCTATCAAAATTTTATTGCTTTTTGAAATTATACGTACACGTATATATAATGAGATGGGGACAAACATGCATATAATTGGTGGATCTAAAAATTTCAATTATGGGGGCCAATTTCTTTTGAAATAAGTTTATTTTAAACAAAATAAATAAATAAATTTACTCCTATGTATAGAATTAATTGTGAATGATAAAATGTTCTATACAATGTTTTTAATACATAAAGTATAATTTTTAGTATTTTTTTTATTTAAAAAATAATGTATGTAATGAAGTACTCTCTCTGTCTCAAATTATCTGCTGTTTTAGTAAAAAAAATTTGTCTCACAATATCTGCTTTTTCAAGATTTCAATATATTTTTTTCCTTTATTTTTCAAGTTTACCCCTTTACCTAATTATTGATAGTCATTACTCTCATACTCTCTCCACACATATATATGCACTCATACTTTCTCTCTACATACTATTTGTCTATTTAATACACTCATACTTTCTCTCTCTTCCTCTCTCCACACATATATATACACTCATACATTCTCTCTCTTTAGACTATTTGTTTATTTAATGCACTCATACTTCCTCTCTCTTCCTCTTTCTACATACTATTTCATGTACTCTTTTTTAAACACCTTTTTCATAATTCCACAAATAAGGATATTTTAGTATTTTTATCACATATATTGGTATCTGTGTAGAACTCTAGAACAGCAGATAATTTGGGACGGAGGGAGTATTAATTTTTTGAGACATATAAAATGTCGCAGTATTCTTAAATTTATCATTAATTATATTACTATACCATCTAGCACACTAATTAAATTTAAGAATAAAGTCAAACATGAAATATAAATATATTCTTAAAATTTATGAATGTGATTGTTTTTGTGGAATGGAGAGATAATTTTTTTTATTGTACTGTCTAAAATTAAATTTATTATCATTATAAACTTAAGAAGTATATATAACGATAAATACGAGGGTTGTTGGAATAGTTAATTCTCAAATATTAAAATCCATATATATATATATATATATTATTTATGTGAAAAGAATTATATAAAAATATCAAAAATTTATATAAAAATATTTGTTCTTCATTATAAATTTCATAGCTTATTCAAAAAATTAACTTATTTATCACCTCTAGCTAGTCGTGATAACAAAAAGAAGAAACTTGAGAAGTAAGCTAGTTCAACCAACACTAAATAAGCCAAATGTCCCTAAATTCTTTTCCATTTTCAAAAATCTAATTTCTTTCTTTTTTCCGCTAAGCTCGTGAATACGTGGGGGATAGGATCGTCCGTTGGTTGATAGTGATTTTCAACCAACATTCAATTTGAAAAGGAGTCCGCTACCGATCAAGAAACAATACATATTAAATAAAGGCCAAATGTGTGAAAGCTATATCAGGCTACATTACATTTAGCTAAATAGTACTCCATATATTTATGTTCCCTATATATATAACCACCTCTTATTTGTGTTATATAATTTGATTTTATTAATTTTTAAATTAATGTGAATTTATTTAAATTTAGTTAGTAAAATAATTATTATAATTGACAAAAATTATTAATTATAAAATTTATTTTATTTTAAATTTTTATGAGTCTTATCAATTTTGAAGTTTAATATGTTATTGTTTGACCTCAAAAGTTAAATTGTATCTCTAATTTTGAAATAGAACGAATTAATATTTAATAAAAGAGTAAAGTGATAATCTAACTTAAACTCATTACAACAGACAATTTTAATAAGTTTTGTGTTATTCTAACACAAAAGAAAGTCTAAACGTATTTTATATAAAAATCAATAATTATGTATCTAAGAGAGTTATAGATAACTGGAATTGAGTCGACCCAAACTGTAGTCTCAGTGAGTGTTTGTTTAGGATTGAGGTGGTCAATAATTCAGTACGTTTGTTTTGAATAAAAATCGTTTGAATGGTTAAGAAGGTTAAATTTTTGGACTAAATGGTTAAGTGTAATTTTTTTGGTTGAATGAGCTGAATAAAGTATTTTATATTTACTTTTTTTATAATATTAATTATTATATTAAGTAATATTAAATAAATTTACAAAAAATTTAAATTTTTTCAGAGGGGTGGAATAATAAAAATTTGTTAGTTAGATGTTTTAGACATTTTAATTATCAAAAACTTTTTTCATTTAGTATTTATAATTTTGCTTCATTCATATTACTTAAATATTCAGAACTATTTCATTCAGTTTTATGAAACACCCCATTAATCATATCATGGGCAATTTAGGGAAGAATTTTTTTCTTGATTAATGTGTAAAATGCAATCAGAATATATATATATATATATATATATATATATATATATATATATATATATATATATATATATATATATCAAAATGAAAGTTTATTTCACCTTTAAATTATATGAGCCCTCCTCACGTATTCGAAAATTTTGAATCCCACATCCAAAAATATCTAAAATTCATTCATGTGAGAATGTTATTTTTCTAAGTTTATTATTATGTCGTTGAGTTAAGAAATTATATCTTCCTCCCAAAATATAAAATTACTTGTCTTTATTTCGTCATAAAATATAGTCCTTTGTACAACTGAAGGGGAATGAATTATATTTTGAATTAATTATATATTTTAGTACATTTTTAGAAATAATTATAATAATGGTGCATTCATAAAATAATTACAAAAATAATATATTTTTTCATATTTATTTACAATATTAGTGCAATTAGGATTCCTTAATTTAAAGAATTAGTATGCAATTAGGATTCATTAATTTAGGAAATTAGTGCACTGTCGCTTTTAGGTTATACTTGGTGGGACTTCCAAGTTTACATACACAAATTCGATTATCTATGTTATCTTCATGATGTCATAGTTTCACTTTCACAATTTGAGAAACAAATCATTTTTCTCTTTTCCTCTTCATATTCCTTTCGCTTCTTTTTTCTGCTCCTGGTGTTGAAAAGTAAATGCTTCTATTCCTTTGGCTCAAGTATATGTACTAACAATCTACTTTCTGTTGTCTGGGTAGTTCGAAGATGATAGATTGTTAGATCAAAGATCATCTAGCAAGTTAATTGACGGTGCTCTATATATTTTGTTTGAAGATCGTATTGTACCAGATTTTGATTAGTTCGGTTGTCGTTGTCTTGTCCTTCTGAATTGTGTTTCGTACTTTTATTTTTGTTAGATATCCATAACCATTTGTTATGGTTAGTGAGTCTGTAATGTTTATTGGAACTTATGTAAATGGGATTACATATTTGATTATATTACCAGTGATTTGATATTGTTTATTGGTTCATATTTGTTACTTCTAAGTTGTGTCTAATACATTGTTTGAAAGGTACAGTTGGTAACCAAACATGCATAGAAGGGTAACTATTGTATTTTTTTGTAGTAGCCAGATAGTTACAAGCTTGTATCAGGACATATATCAAGTGTTAAATGTACATATGAGAGTATATTGGGTTGCCTAAACTGGGTTGGATATACATGTTGTTTCTGTTTTGGTTACCATTAAAACCTGTTCTGGTTATTTTCATATAACTATTTGGTTACTTCTTTATTATGTTTTGGTTACTGTTATCTTATGGTTTGACTATTATTATTGTGTCCTCATTCCAAAATTTTGGTTACTTTAATTTTTTATTCTGGTTAATATGTAATTGGTTAGTATACATGGATTGCCCAAAACTAGGTTTCATTACATGATGTTTCTGTTTTGGTTACCATTAAAATCTGTTCTGGTTACTATCATATAATTATGTGGTTAATGTTTTATTATGTTACATTATGGTAACTATTATTAGTAACCAGATAGTTACAAGCTTGTATCAGGACAAACATCAAGTGTTAAATGTACATGTGAGAGTGTCTTATTTATCTAGCTGATGTATAGTTATAAATTACATACTCATAAAATTATCTAAAAATTATACAGTTGGTATTTAAATCTGCATATAGAGGTAACAATTTTATTTTTTGTGAGTAACCAAATTTACATAAATTTGGTTCAGAACAGTATCCATAAATTATTTCAATTAAAATGTTAGGTTGGTATCCAAATCTACATATATGATAACCATTTTTATTTTTGTTAGTAACCAGATAATTATAAGTTTGTATCAGAACTGTTATAAAGTGTTAAATGTATATTGTGACGCCCCCAAAACAGGTCCAATCCATCCAACCCATTCTGAGTCGCCAAATACATGGTACAGAAAATAATTACAACTTTATTATTACAATTGTCGTGCAAAATACGACAACACATATACTGTGAGTTTAAATACAAATATTGTCATCTAAACAGTATTCATACTCAACTAAGAACTCATTATACTTATTGATACACTATTTTACAAAATAGTGAGGACTACTAAAATAACTGTCTTGAACCATCATTCCACACCCCGACTAGTACTCGCTACATTCTCGCCTCCTGAGAAGAAAATGGAACAACAAGGAAAAGGGTGAGCTCAACTAGCCCAGTAAAGAATATTATGACTAAGATAATATACAACAAATTATCCTTAGTCTTCAACAGGGAAAAATCTGATAGAATACAATAGACAACAAGTTTTAAATCAATAACTGCAGCGGAAACAGCAAACCATTAGAAGAGTCAAGTAGAGAATGAGTTCTACTATCTTCTAAGATTTAAAAGTTTATCATCAATATTTTATCCCTGTAACAACAATCAATAACCATCTTTAATCAAATATTCATCTTTGCACTACAGGCCAAAGATATTCATTTGTATCACCAGTCGATCATGTTCATCTCAACACCTGTTCATCTTTGCACTACGGGCCAAAGATATTCATCAGAAATCATCAATCTTTGCACCACAGGCCAAAGATATTCAATTATATCATCATTTAGGACTGAGGATGATGAAAAATATTTTAAAAGAAACGAATCCAGTGAAACAAAAGAATAAATATTAAGGATTCGTATTTCAGCTATTCCATGTCCAAAAATACCTCATAAATAATCATAGTGGAGTAAAATTCAAGAATGATCAAAACATGGATACAATCAAAGCTAGTATCCAGAATAGATATTTTGGACGAAAAGAAGAAAATTTCATTTTCGGTGAATAGTAACTCGTGAATAGTAACTCATGAATAGTAACTCGTGAATAGTAACTCATGAATAGTAACCCCGACATGAAAAGTTTCAAATTTGATAAAAATTCAGATCAATACTTCGGCATAATGATATTAAAGAAAATAATATCATTTAAGAAGAAATAACATCCCTTACCTCGGAAAGATGGTACTTCTGACTGGAATACTAGATATAGTGCTGAAGGAAACTTGCACCGTATAGCAACACTCAAAGTATCAAATACTCACAAGAATACGCTCGATATAGAGAGAGAAATAGAGAGAAACTTGTGTTTCTGGTGTGATTTTCAATTCTAACCTAAGCACCCTATTTATAGGAAAATGCTTAGAACACCAAAGCAGAAAATTGAATATAATAATATTATATTTACAAAATTGTCAAGCCCACCTAAGAAATCTGATTTTAGATCATGTATAACACATGTGAGCCACTCAATTGCAAAAAAAAATGTTTTTCTTAAAAAAAACATTTTAAACTCTAAAAATCAATTATTTCGGAACTTCGAAACTTTAATAATTCGTAATAAATAGCTCTTTTATCAGAAAATTTGAATCTCGCGAGTTTTTATAGGAAATTCAATTCTCTACAACTTTGCAGAAGAAAGTTTTTCCAAATTCCAAATAAAAATTAACCGAAATCCACAAACGGGCGATTTTACAGTCTATAATAAATTTTCGGTCAAGAATTGTGTCCACCAACACACAAAATATGTGTTAATCATTTAATCCAACAAAAATACTTTTCCTCTTCATTTATTCATATATCCCACATTTATTGTAAAAATATCACCATTAATATATTATTAAAATAATATATTTAAATGAATTATTTTATCAGAAAAAGATAAAATATTAATTTTCAACAATTGTCACATTAAAATTTTCTCCATCTATATCCACATAAAATTAATATTTTTCTCATCATATAAATCAATAATTAATTATACACAAATAATATTACAGAACCACAGTACTGGCAACTAGGCCGTTCCCAGGAAAGATGGGGCTTTCCAATAAGGATCTCTCCTTACTGGCGCGCAATTAGATGACCAAACCTCTCCTTAGACAGAACTTTCTAGACATTGCCAATAATGTTATCTAATAATATTATTCAGATAATATGAATTATTGTTCCGATAATAGAAAATACTGTGTAGTGACAATTATTAAAATAACAGTAATATAAAATATCAACGCAGCAATTATTGAATCAATAAAATACAATATTGAACAGTAATTACTGTAACAATTATTGAGTAGTTCCTTCTTACGTAAGAATCAATAATTGGTGCAATACCGTGTGCTACTGTGCAACAACGCGTATTACTGTGTTTTAACCACCGGGTATTCCAACAGTATTAACGGTAACAACTATGCCGTTATTTATAAACAACTTATTTTTGTCATTTTCTTCATCCAATCGATTTCCGTTATGGGGCCCACAAAAGACTGCGCCGTCGTACGAATATTCTCCGACAGTAAGAATATTCCACGACCAAGCGAATATTCTCCGACATCAATGATTATTTTATAACCACTTGCTTATTTTTGAAAAAAATTCATATATCACCCTTAACTTTAACTTTTTATCAATTTAACCATTTACTAAATAGAAAAATTGAATACTTTTATTTCATAAAATTCGGGGTCTTACAAATATATTTTATTTATACTCTGTTATCATGATGGAATAAGAAACTCTAATTAAGAGTTCTCATTTATATATATGATGGTCACTTATAGATCTCATATTAAAATAAAAATAGTTTGAGAGGTGCAGTTGGTAACCAAACATGCATATAAGGATAACCATTTTAGTTTTTGTTAATAACCAAATAATTAAAAACTTATATCAAAACAGTTATCAAATGCTTAATGTACATGTGAGGGTTTCTATTTATCTAGCTGATGAATACTTTTAAATTACATAGTTATAAAGAATCTAAAGGTTGCTTCATCTGATATACTGATCGGTGGAATGTCGCTTCTAATCTGAAATTTGATTGACAATGTTGCTGTGTTTGTGTCTAGCCGTAATGCACTACATATCAAGTTTTGTATTTCTCTGAACGAACTAGTTGATGGAACTAGTAGGCCGATAACTTCAAATTTGTTGTATTGGTTACTGTCAGTTCATGTTCCGTTAAAATAAAGTACAACTAGAATCATCTCCATTGTCTGACAACTGAATAAATATTGTAAAGTAACCAAATCAATATTAGACAGTAACCAAACTACATAATCTTAGTAAGTAGAACATAAACCACATTTTTACATGCATCTTACAATGAAAATAATCAGTATAATAATTTTTTACCAATTAAATTATAACAGTTGTATGAAGGTAACCAATGTAGTTAATAAGTAACCATCTATATAAAATAAATCAGTATAAAACACACTAATAGCATACAGTAACCAAATCATCAGTATACAGTAATTAAATCCATATTAGGCACTAACCAATATATATATACTTAGTAACCAGAACATAAAATACGTTTTTCATTGTATTTTACAGTAAAAAATAACCAATATAATGTGTTTGTTACCAACTAAAGACTAAAAGTTGTATGAAGGTTGTAAGACCCCGAATTTTATGAAATAAAAGTATTCAATTTTTCTTATAATTACTATTCAGTAAATGGTTAAATTGATAAATGTTAAAGTTAAGGGTGATAAGGAAATATTTATTTTATGTGGATATAAATGAGGGATATATTTTTGTGGTTAAAAATGAAGGAGTTAATGTTGAGGTTTTTATCAGTATTTTTGTCGGAATGGAGGTATTAAAAATCAGGGTTTTTAAGATATTTTACGAGGGTTATAATTTTTAATCCGACCGTTGGATCGTGGTAATATTTGGATATGTTATACATATATAAGTTGAGTATATGTCCACAAATTTTGAACCGTTAAAAATGAACGTATGATTTGTTATAAATTTTACGAGATGACTGGTTCAGAAATTGTTAAATTTTCGGAGTTAATCATTTTGGTAGAAAATTCTAGAATTGGTGGGCCCCACTCTTGGTTGGTAAAAAAATGTGCTGAGATTTTTATTCAAATGTGGTGGGTGGGAATAGTAGCAGGTAAAGCCATCAGGTTGCAGGTTAAGTCTGCTTCGGCGTGCTAACATTTTCTTATAAATAGAGGGCTAAGTTAGAATTAAATATCACACTAGAATTCATAAGTTTTCTCTCTTTCTCTCTCTAGATTATTGAGTGTATTTTGTGAGTATTTGGATACTCTGTGAGTTTCTATTCATCAGTGCAAGTTTTCTTCAGACTTATATCGATCAGAAGTACTGCTCTTTTGAGGTAAGGGATAGTAAGAGATTTTAAGGGTTGTTATGTTTTTCAGTTTTGTAATTTTTCTGACCATTAAAAATTCTGGAAAAATTTGAAATGGTATTTTGATGAGTTTTCTTGATTGTGTCCAAAAATGGTGATGTTTGGATGTATAGATTAAGAGTTATGAATTTTATGAGAAAAGACTATTTTAAAAGTAACCGCTTATAACTCATTGTGGTTAACTCCAAAATTGATAAAATTTTTATTGGGAGTATATGATAGGAGTATACTCTGTGAATTTCGGAATTTTTGGATAAAAATACAATTTATGATAAATGTCTAAATATTCGGCTGTTTTGGCCATATGAAAAATAGTAAATGAGTTTTAAAAATTCCGGGAAAAATATATGTTCAATATGGGACTATATTATGCTAAATCCCAGAAAAAAAAATTTGGTTACATTGATTTGGTATTTTTCATGAAAAGAGACTAGTTATGAGTAAATGAATTAAATATGTTATGTGAAGTAAGAAAATTGAAAAATAGAATTTTATGGCTTGAGAATCCTATATGAGGTATATGCAGATTTTTTATGAGGGTTTTTGGTTATTGGTGATGAAATCTTATGAGTTTGGCATTTTAGGATGATTAAATGCATTATTTAGTAAAGTGTAAACAATTAAAATAAATTATTTATAAGCTTAAGAAATATTATTATTTCAATATCATTATACCGAAATATTAGTATGTATTTTATTGTGAAATTTCTACCTTTTTGTGTTGAGTTACTATTCACGAGTTACTATTCACGAGTTTCTTTTTCTCACCAAATTATAGTTGATTTACGAATATTACTTTTGAGATTAAAACTATATGTTGATCATATTATTTTTATTATTATATATAACATTTTTATAACCCTAATGATGATATTTCTCTTTGACTTGAGTGTAAAGATGGGTAGATTTTTGGTATGATCATGACTATGGGTTCTCTTTGGCCAGTAGTGCAAAGTTAAATTGTTGATTAGTATGATCATGACCATTGATGTAAGACCCCAACTTATTAATGAATAAAATCAAATTTTCTCTAAATATTATTATGAATAATAAGGGGTTAATTTGATATAATACTTTGGTTATGGGTGAAATGTGCAAATTTTATAAAATAAGCAAATGGTTATAAAATATTTATTTTGTCGGGGAATATTCGTTTGGTCGTGGAATATTCTTACTGTCGGGGAATATTCGTACGACGGCGCAGCCTTGTGTGGGCCCCATAACGGAAAGCGATTGGATGAAGAAAACGACAAGTATAAGTTGTTTATAAATAACGGCGTAGTTGTTACCGTTAATACTGTTGGAATACCCGGTGGTTAAAATACAGTAGCACACAGTATTGCACAAATTATTGATTCTTACGTAAGAAGGCACTACTCAATAATTGTTACAGGAGTTATTGTTCAATATTTTATTTTATTGATTCAAAATTGTTAAGTTGATATTTTATATTATTGTTGTTTCAATAATTGCTGCTGCACAGTATTTTCTATTATCAGATCAATAATTCATATTATTTGAATAATATTATTAGATAACATTATTGGAAATGTCTAGAAAGTCCTGTTTAAGGAGAGGTTTGGTCATCTAATTGCGCGCCAGTAAGGAAAAATCGTTATTGGAAAGCCCCCTCTTTCCTGGGAACGGCCTGATTGTCATAAATGTGATTCTGTAATATTATTTGTGAATAATTAATTATTGATTCATATGATAAGGAAATATTTATTTTATGTGGATATAAATGAGGGATATATTTTTGTGGTTAAAAATGAAGGAGTTAATGTTGAGGTTTTTATCAGTATTTTTGTCGGAATGGAGGTATTAAAAATCAGGATTTTTGAGATATTTTGCGGGGGTTATAATTTTTAATCCGACCGTTGGATCGTGGTAATTTTTGGATATGTTATACATATATAAGTTGAGTATATGTCCACAAATTTTGAACCGTTAAAAATGAACATATGATTTATTATGAATTTTACTAGATGACTGGTTCAGAAATTGTTGAATTTTCGGAGTTTATCATTTTGATAGAAAATTCTAGAATTGGTGGGCCCCACTCTTGGTTGGTGAAGAAATGTGCTAAATTATATTTCAAATGTGGTGGGTGGAAATAGTAGCAGGTAAAGCCATCAGGTTGCAGGTCAAGCCTACTAAAATTTTCCTATAAATAGAGGGCTAAGTTAGAATTAAAAATCACACCTGAAACAAGTTTTCTCTCTTTCTCTCTCTAGATTATTGAGTGTATTTTGTGAGTATTTAGATACTTTGAGAGTTTCTATTCATCAGTGCAAGTTTCTTTCAGCCTTATACCGGTATTCTGACCAGAAGTACTGATATTTTGAGGTAAGGGATATTATTTTCTTCTTAATGATATTATTTTCTTCAATATCATTATGCTAAAATATTGATATGAGTTTTTATCAAATTTGAAACTTTTTGTGTCGGGGTTACTGTTCACGTATACGGCACTATTCACGTATACGGTACTATTCACGAATACGGCACTATTCACCGAAAAATAAAAATTTTCTTTTTTGTCCAAGATGTCTATTATGGTTACTATCTTTGATTGTATCCATGTTTTGATCTTTATTTTTGAATTCTACTTCACAATTGATTATTATGAAGTATTATTGATCTTGGATAAACTGTTATACGAATCCTTAATATTTGTCCTTCTGTGTCACTGGATTCGTTCTCTTTAAGATATTTTTCATCATCCTCAGTCCTAAATGATGATATTACTGAATATCTTTGGCCTGTAGTGCAAAGATGTATGATTACTTGATGAATATTTTTGGCCTGTAGTGCAAAGATGAACAAGTGTTGAGATGAACATGGCTGACAGGTGATACAAATGAATATCTTTGGCCTGTAGTGCAAAGATGAATATTTGGATAAAGATGATTATTAATTGATGTTACAGGAATAAAATATTGATGATGGACTTTTAAATCTTAGAAAATAGTAGAATTCTTTCTCTACTTGACTCTTCTAATGGTTTGCTGTTTCTGCTGCAGTTGTTGATCTAAAACTTGTTGTCGATTATATTCTATCAGATTTTTCCCTGTTGAAGACTAACGATAATTTGTTGTATATTATCTTAGTCATAATATTCTTTACTGGGCTAGTTGAGCTCACCCTTTTCCTTTTTGTTCCATTTTTCTTCTCAGGAGGTGAGAACATAGCAGGATCTAGTCGGGGTATGGAGTGATGGTTCTAGAAAGATGTTTTAGCAGTCCTCACTATTTCTGTAAAATAGTGTTTGAATAGTTGTAATGAAGACTTATTTGAGTGTGGATATTGTCTAGAAGACAATATTTGTATTTAAACTCACAGTATGTGTTGTCGTATTTTGCACGACAATTGTATTATTAAAGTTGTAGTTTGCTTTCTGTACCATGTATTTGGCGACTCAGAATGGGTATTGTATACCTATTTTGGGGGCGTCACAGTTGGTATCAGAGCTTAGGGATATGATCCCTGGCTGAGATGTGAGACAAGAACTAGGAGGGGAGAGACGGGAAATTCCTTCGCTAGTATGACCTGACTAAGTTTATTTGGTGTTTATTTGGTCGGTCAGAGTATAGGGATAATATACGACATGACTATTAACCCTCGTTTTATGGCAGTATTTAAGAATGGCAGCTGAGAACGTTAATAATGGAGTAAATCAGACCGTGGAGACACCTTTAATCACCACCCAAGGGAACGTGCAACAGGAAGGCAATATTCCTCCTGTAAACAATGTTACCGAGCAAACGATGAATGATGGAATGTTTAGGAGCTTTTTGCAGTTCATGCAAAATCAGACGAGAGAGACTCGTGTGCAGAATACGGGTAGAAATGATAACAACGTGCGGTTTGTCACAGCCAAGCAGTTCAAAGAATTGGGACCACCAGAATTTAAGGAAAAGCCGGATCCGATCATGGCGGAAACGTGGGTCAAGTAAATTACCAATATATACGATGTCTTGGGATGCACGGAGGAACAGAAGGTTCCATTCGCCACCTTTATGTTCCGCGGTGAGGCAGACTACTGGTGGGAGTCTGTGAAGCATACCCAGCCTGACGCACTTAACATGTCCTGGGAAACGTTTCAGAAATTGTTCAATGACAAGTACTTTCCTGAAAGTATTCGTCATATGAAGGAGGTGGAGTTTATCAGACTGGAACAAAACAACATGACGATGTCCCAGTACGAGGCGAAGTTTGCAGAGTTATCCAGGTTTGCACCTCATTTGGTCGAAAATGAGGAACGAATGACAAGGATATTTCTGAGAGGTCTAAAACCCGAGATTCAGCAATATCTTATCTCTCATAAATTTTCTTTATATTCAGATGTTGTAAACAGGGCTCAATTATTAGAGCGAGATAATGAGTATGTGCAACCGAGGGACCACAACCAGGGTCATACCGGTGGCGGCACTCATCGAAGCAATGAAAACCAGCAGGGAGGAAAACATTCGGACAAAAGCGGTAACCACTCTGGTGGTAATCGTGGTCGTGATAATAGAAGGAGCGAGTCGGGAGGAGATTTCAAGAAGAGAAGGTACAACAATGATAACGTGAAGACGTTAGCACAAACATCAACTGTTTCTAGGGGAGGAGAACGACCACCGGTCGTATGTTACAAATGTGAGAAAGAGGGACATATCAGTCCAAACTGCCCACAACAATCCATGGTATGTTATAATTGTGGAAAGGAGGTTCATATAGCTCGAGAGTGTTCTGTAGCAAAACCAAGTTCAGCGGGGATGGTGACTCCAAAATTTATCCCGGATAAATCGAAATCAGCGGTTCCTGGAAGGGCGTTTGTCGTGACTACCCAAAACGCGAGGAACCCGAACGAAGGTATAACGGGTTAGTTAATTATAAATTCTTGCGAAATTTATACCTTACTAGATACCGGTTCTACCCATTCTTTTATCTCTCCTGCTTGTGCTCAACGTTTAAACTTGACTCCGGAGAAATTTGACTTTGACCTATCTGTGGAGACTCCGTTAGGTGAAACCTTTGTTACATTTACAGTTTATAAATCTTGCATGATCCAAGTTGGCACTATCACATTACCTATTGATCTTATCTCTTTAAAGATACTTGCTTTTGATGTGATTTTAGGAATTGATTGGTTAACTACTCATCATGCCAAAATTGACTGCTTTCGTAAGGTTGTTAGTTTTCATATTCCTAAGCAACCTGTTATTCAAATTCAAGCAACCAAACCATTGAAGTCAAACTTTTTCATATCAAGCCGTAAAGTCATTCGTTTATTGAAAAACGGATGTCAAGCTTTCTTAGCTATGTTATGCACTTGAACAAAAAATACTTCAGATTTGAATGATATTTCTATTGTTAGTAAATCCCTGACGTATTTCCTGAAGAATTTCTTGGCCTACGCGTGATATTGAATTTTGTATCATCTTTGAATTTGGTACAAAACTCACTTCTAAAATCTCATATCGAATTGCTCCTATTAGACTTCAGGAGTTAAAAACCTAACTATAGAAGTTTGTACCCGAGCCTTTATCTGGTGACTTCCTTTGTGGAATGCACTAAATCCAGACTCTCCGTAGGGGACACCATATTCGTGCGGTAGTAAACTGATAGGTGTCATTGTGACTTGTTATCCAAGATTGGGATATGAGTCACAGTTGAGAGCAACCTAAGTCAGTAATCGAAATACATAGCTTTCTAGGCTTAGCTAGTTATTATCGGAGATTTGTGAAAGGATTTTCTAGAATCGCTACTTCGTTAACTCAGCTGACTCGGAAGGATACAAAATTTGGTTGGAGCTAGGATTGTGAGAAGAGTTTTCAAGAACTCAAGAGGAGACTCATTTCGGCACCTGTTCTGACAATACCATCTGGTTTGGATGGATTTGTTATCTACAGCGATGCTTCAGGCAAAGGGTTAGGATGTGTTCTCATGCAACATGGAAAAGTCATAGCCTATGCCTCACGACAACTCAAAGAATATGAGAGGAATTATACTACTCATGATTTGGAGTTGGCAGCAGTCATTTTTGCGTTGAAGATCTGGAGACACTACCTGTGTGACGCCCCCAAAATTAGGTATACATCACCCATCTTGGGTCGTCAGATACATAGTACAGAATACAAATACAACTTACTAATACAACTGTCGTGTACAATACGACAAAACATAAACTGTGAGTTTGAATACAAATATTATCTTCTAGAGAGTATTCATACTCAAAAGGAGTCCTCATTACATTTATTAACACACCATTACATAGAATAGTGAGGACTACTAACTAATACTATCATTCGGACCATCACTCCGTTCCCTGACTTGCCCCAGCTACGTTCTCATTTCCTGAAGAGAACAGTGAAAGAAAGGGTGAGCTCAACTAGCCCAGTAAGAAATGTTATGACTAAGATAATGCAGAATAAATTATCATTAGCCTTCAATAATGTTAAACTGATAAAATATAATAGACATCAAGTTTAACTGCAGCGGAACAAGCAATCCATTAAAAGAATCAAGTAGAAAATAAACTCTACTATCTTTTATGATTTAAAAGATTTTCCAACACAGTGATCGCTGAGACTCAGCTTAATAAAATAATCCACATCATCGAATCACCCCTGCACTACGGCCAAGGATATTCGTGTCTTCATTAATGGTCATGATCATGCCAACAACTGTCCATCAATGCACTACGGGCCAATGAGGACTTTTACCACATCATTTGTAACATTACGGACATGATTATACCGAATAATCCCTGGTCATAATCATACCAAGTCCATCTATGCACTACAGGCCACAAATGACTTTCAATATTTTATAAACATGAGGATGATGACAATGATATAAGAATTCAATAAAACAAGTTCAAGAATTAATTTATCCAAGAATTAACAACTTCCAAATTGTCAACATGATACTGCTTTGTGGAGTAAACTTCAAGACTGATCAGGAGAATATTTTCATGAATAGATACTAGATGAAGCGCAAATATCAAGGATATTCCACTAATTTCATGGAGTATAGAAGTCAAAGCTTAACCAACTGAGTTTAATAAAGAATGGAATAACAAAAGAAATCATCATGCATGCGATAGACCGCACAGACAGGTTATTCTTAACAGAATAATAATAATGGAATCAGGTCCGGCATAAACGCACAGACAGGATATTCCGACAGAATAATAAATAACAGTATAATAAATAATGGAACCAGGTCCGGTGTAAAACACACAGACAGGATATTCCGACAGAATAATAATAAAGACGGAACCAGGTCCGGTGTAAAACACACAGACAGGATGTTCCAACAGAATAATAATAAAAACGGAACCAGGTCCGGTGTAAAACACACAGACATGATGTTCCAACAGAATAATAGAAGAATGTCACGAAGTATAGGGAAGACCGCGTATACAGGTTATTCCAACAGAATAATAAAAAATAGAATAACAGAAGTTCTCTTCATGAATATAAAAGAAATAATATTCCCTACCTTAAAAGAACTGGTTATTGGAAAAGTGAAGTAGCAGAATACTTTTATTCTCTCTCTCTTATTCTCTCTATACTTTCTCTCTCTATAGCTTGAATGAATTCGTGAAAAATAATGAAGCCCTAGACCTCTATTTATAGAAAAACTGAAGGTGGCTCTTGGTCTTAACGAAGGGTCAAATGACTTTTGGTCTTAACGAAGGGTCAAATGACTCTTAGTAATATTGAAGGGACAACTACTATTGACGAAAGTAATTACTATTGACCAAGGTAAATACTATTGACGAAAGTAATTACTATTGACCAAGGTAAATACTATTGACGAAGGTAATTACTATTGACCAAGGTAAATACTATTGACGAAGGTAATTACTATTGACGAAGAGACTCTTAGATGATGACATATGGGCCCCCCATAAAAATAACTAAACTTACCACAACGTCTCAATTATTGATTTAATAATATAACATATTATACAGATGATACTATGACAATAATTTAAGAGATATGATGCAGCAATTACTGTAGCAATAATTGAGTATAGCTGAGTGACTTCTCACGTAAGTATCAATAATCAATACCGTGTGCTACTATACAACCACGCGTATTACTGTACTTTTATTACCGGGTAGTTCAACAGTTTTAACGATTTTAACGGTAACACCTCAGCCGTTATTTTTATAGAAAGATAATTTTGTCGTTTTTTAACTACGACTATACTTCTGTTGTGGGGTCCACCAATGATTGTGTCGTCGTACGAATATTCCCCGACAAAAAGAATATTCCCCGACCAAACGAATATTTTAAAACAACTTGCTTACTTTGCAAAATTTATAAATATTACCCACAACTATAACATTATATCAAATTAACTCCATAATATTCAAAAATGATATTTATAGAAAATTCATCTTTATTTATAAAAGTTGGGGTCTTACAACCTGTATGGGGAGAAAGTGGAGATATATACAAATTATAAAAGCCTCAAATATTTCTTCACCCAAAAGGAACTCAACATGCGGCAGCGACGTTGGCTCGAGCTGTTGAAAGATTACGATCATACCATCCAATATCATCCTGGAAAAGCAAACGTAGTAGCTGACGCATTGAGTAGAAGATCATATGCGGGTACGAGTGCAATGTTGTTAACACAAAGGCCCATTTTGTATGACTTGCAAAGGATGGAGATAGAGATGAAGGCTCCAAGTACCCACATGATGATATCAAATATACGAGTAGAACTGACTTTAATCGATAAAGTTAAAGTTTCTTAAGCCACAGACCGGGAGCCGATGCGTATGAAGAAGAAAGTACAAGAAGGTGCTATTCCGGAAGCAAGAATCGATGAAGAAGGAATACTTCGAGTCCACTCCAGACTTTGTGTTCCTAACGATTTTGACTTGAAGCATAGAATAATGATGGAGGCACACAACACACCGTTTGCAATCCATCCTGGGAGTACCAAAATGTATCACGATCTTCGACATACATTTTGGTGGAGCAATATGAAAAGAGAGATCGCGGAGTTTATCTCGAGATGTTTAACTTGTCAACGTGTAAAAGCGGAGCATCAAGTACCAAAGGGTCCATTGCAACCACTTGAGATTCCGAAATGGAAGTGGAAACACATTACTATGGATTTTGTTACGGGTATTCCCAAGGTTTCTCAAGGCATAGATGCGATTTGGGTTATTGTTGATAGATTAACCAAGTCCACTCATTTCTTGCCGATACGTGAGACTTATTCCCTTGAACGTCTTGCTAGTATCTACGTGAACGAGATTGTGAGATTGCATGGCATGCCAGTATCCATAGTTTCGGATCGTGACCCAAGATTCACTTCACGATTTTGGGTTAGCTTGCAGAAAGCTATGGGCACGGATTTACGATTCAGTTCGGCATACCATCCTCAAACGGACGGACAATCAGAGAGGACTATTCAAACTCTTAAAGATCTATTAAGACTTTGTGTCCTAGATCTCAAAGGGAGTTGGGATAAGTATCTACCATTGGTGGAATTCTCCTACAACAACAGTTATCAGGCGAGCATAGGTGTGGCTCCATTTGAGGCGTTGTATAGAAGAAAATGTCGTTCTCCAGTATGCTGGGACGAGGTGGGTGAAGCAACATTGTTGGGACCAGAGTTGGTACGCATTACTACAGAGAAGATCCAAACGAATTGACAACGTATATAAACGGCACAGGATCGACAAAAGAGTTATGCGGATCTTCATCGGAAGGACGTGAAATTTAATATTGGGGATCATGTATTATTACGTGTTGCACCATGGAAGAGAGTTACAAGATTTGGGAAGAGAGAAAAGCTCAATCCAAGATTTATTGGTCCATTTGAGATTCTTGAGCGAATAGGAAATCTGGCTTATAGACTCGCATTACCTCCAAGCATGTCTCGTGTTCATAATGTTTTTCACATATCTATGCTTCGTAAATATGTTAAAGACCCGAACCACATTATTGAGTTAGAACCAGACGAAATAGCTGAAGATTTAACGTACGAGGAGGTACCTGTTAAGATCTTGGATATGAAAGAGCATGTCCTACGCACGAATGTTATACCACAAGTTAAGGTTTTATGGAGAAACCATGCTATTGAAGAAATGACCTGGGAGTTAGAATCAGAAATGAAAGCGAGGTGTCCTCACCTTTTCAAAATATCAGGTACGTACGTCAATTTTGAGGACGAAATTTCATAAGGAGGGGAGGTTGTAAGACCCCAACTTATTAATGAATAAAATCAAATTTTCTCTAAATATTATTATGAATAATAAGGGGTTAATTTGATATAATACTTTGGTTATGGGTGAAATGTGTAAATTTTGTAAAATAAGCAAGTGGTTATAAAATATTCATTTTGTCGGGAAATATTCGTTTGGTCGTGGAATATTCTTACTGTCGGGGAATATTCGTACGACGGCGCAGCCTTGTGTGGGCCCCATAACGGAAAGCGATTGGATGAAGAAAATGACAAGTATAAGTTGTTTATAAATAACAGCGTAGTTGTTACCATTAATACTGTTGGAATACCCGGTGGTTAAAATACAGTAGCACACGGTATTGCACCAATTATTGATTCTTACGTAAGAAGGCACTACTCAATAATTGTTACAGGAGTTATTGTTCAATATTTTATTTTATTGATTCAATAATTGCTGCGTTGATATTTTATATTATTGTTGTTTCAATAATTGCTGCTGCACAGTATTTTCTATTATCAGATCAATAATTCATATTATTTGAATAATATTATTAGATAACATTATTGGAAATGTCTAGAAAGTTCTGTCTAAAGAGAGGTTTGGTCATCTAATTGCGCGCCAGTAAGGAAAAATCCTTATTGGAAAGCCCCATCTTTCCTGGGAACGGCCTGGTTGTCATAAATGTGATTCTATAATATTATTTGTGAATAATTAATTATTGATTCATATGATAAGAAAATATTTATTTTATGTGGATATAAATGAGGGATATATTTTTGTGGTTAAAAATGAAGGAGTTAATGTTGAGGTTTTTATCAGTATTTTTGTCGGAATGGAGGTATTAAAAATCAGGATTTTTGAGATATTTTGCGGGGGTTATAATTTTTAATCCGACCGTTGGATCGTGGTAATTTTTGGATATGTTATACATATATAAGTTGAGTATATGTCCACAAATTTTGAACCGTTAAAAATGAACGTATAATTTATTATGAATTTTACGAGATGACTGGTTCAGAAATTGTTGAATTTTCGGAGTTTATCATTTTGATGGAAAATTCTAGAATTGGTGGGCCCCACTCTTGGTTGGTGAAGAAATGTGCTGAATTATATTTCAAATGTGGTGGGTGGAAATAGTAGCAGGTAAAGCCATCAGGTTGCAGGTCAAGCCTACTAAAATTTTCCTATAAATAGAGGGCTAAGTTAGAATTAAAAATTACACCTGAAACAAGTTTTCTCTCTTTCTCTCTCTAGATTATTGAGTGTATTTTGTGAGTATTTAGATACTTTGAGAGTTTCTATTCATCAGTGCAAGTTTCTTTCAGCCTTATACCGGTATTCCGACCAGAAGTACTGATATTTTGAGGTAAGGGATATTATTTTCTTCTTAATGATATTATTTTCTTCAATATCATTATGCTAAAATATTGATATGAGTTTTTATCAAATTTGAAACTTTTTGTGTCGGGGTTACTGTTTATGTATACGACACTATTCACGTATACGGTACTATTCACGAATACGGCACTATTCACCGAAAAAGAAAAATTTTCCTTTTTGTCCAAGATGTCTATTATGATTACTATCTTTGATTGTATCCATATTTTGATCTTTATTTTTGAATTCTACTTCACAATTGATTATTATGAAGTATTATTGATCTTGGATAAACTGTTATACGAATCCTTAATATTTGTCCTTCTGTCTCACTGGATTCGTTCTCTTTAAGATATTTTTCATCATCCTTAGTCCTAAATGATGATATTACTGAATATCTTTGGCCTGTAGTGCATAGATGTATGATTACTTGATGAATATCTTTGGCCTGTAGTGCAAAGATGAACAGGTGTTGAGATGAACATGACTGACATGTGATACAAATGAATATCTTTGGCCTGTAGTGCAAAGATGAATATTTGGATATAGATAATTATTAATTGATGTTACAGGGATAAAATATTGATGATGGACTTTTAAATCTTAGAAGATAGTAGAATTCTTTCTCTACTTGACTCTTCTAATGGTTTGCTGTTTCCGCTGCAGTTGTTGATCTAAAACTTGTTGTCGATTATATTCTATCAGATTTTTCCCTGTTGAAGACTAACGATAATTTGTTGTATATTATCTTAGTCATAATATTCTTTACTGGGCTAGTTGAGCTCACCCTTTTCCTTTTTGTTCCATTTTTCTTCTCAGGAGGTGAGAACATAGCAGGATCTAGTCGGGGTATGGAGTGATGGTTCTAAAAAGATATTTTAACAGTCCTCACTATTTCTGTAAAATAGAGTTTGAATATTTGTAATGAAGACTTATTTGAGTGTGGATATTGTCTAGAAGACAATATTTGTATTTAAACTCACAGTATGTGTTGTCGTATTTTGCACGACAATTGTATTATTAAAGTTGTAGTTTGCTTTCTGTACCATGTATTTGGCGACTCAGAATGGGTGTTGTATACCTATTTTGGGGGCGTCACAATTGAATTTATAAGTGAAATGATCATGACCATTGAATTTATAAGTGAATATCTTTAGCTTAAGTGCAAAGGTGAATTGATCAACATGGTTATAATTATTGTTTATATAAATTCTGAAATGATTATATATTTCTTTGAGATATTAATATATTTGGCCTGTAGTGCAAATATGAACTGTTGATGAATATATTTGGCCGTAGTGCAAATATGAACTGTTGAGGAATATCTTTGGCCTGTAGTACAAAGATGAATTATTGATGAATATCTTTGGCCTGTAGTGCAAAGATGAATTGTTGATGAATATCTTTGGCCCGTAGTGTAAAGATGACATGTTGTTGAATATCTTTGGTCAGTAGTGTAAAGATGAACAGATGTTGAGATGAACATGACCAACTGGTGATACAAATGAATATCTTTGGCCGTAGTGCAAAGATGAAGTTATTAGTATGATTATGAACAGGAAATGTGATTTGGTGTAACCATGATCTTTGATGTTTCAGGTAAAGATAGGTGATAAAAATTATCTTCGTCCTGGATGAGAAGAGGAATTTAGAACTACAGTTATGATTACGAGTTATTCATATGATTGTGGACCAGAATTGTTGATTGATGTTACAGGGATAAAGCATTGTTGGTGGATTTTTAACATGAAGAAGATAATAGACTTTATAGTCTATTTGACTCTTCTAATGGATTGTTCGTTCCGCTGCAACTATGGTTGAAATTTTTATTATTTACCATATGATCTAAATCTCTGATTTATTATTGATGAAGGCTATTGATAATTTAATTATCTTTAGTCATGATATTCTTTACTGAGCTAGTTGTGCTCACCCTTTTGCTTCACAATTCCTTTCAGGTAATAAAAGTGTAGCTGGGTCGAGCGAGGATAACGGGAAAATAGAACGATGGTCTCTAGCTGTGGATGTTCTCCCGAAGCAGTATAAAAAAGTTCATTTAGTAGTTTTATTTGGTGAATCCAATAGGATAAGGTGTACCCAACGTTGGAAGGGTGTTTTGCCACTATCATACAAGATGTCTAACGACATACAACCTCGTGTCATCATAAGACAGGATTGTGCTCATCCACTTGCTGAGTATATATACGAGCACTACCTATATAATCTTAGTGTTTGTTTGAAGTATAATTCTCAATTAGAGACAGTAGAGATAATGATATGCCAAGAGAAGACTCACCATTGAGAAGAATATGATAATAATTTTCTCGTTTTTCTTTGGGGTCTATTGGGTCAACCAAGGATAATTCTGTGACCATATGATATCTATCATAACCTAGACGCATGGCCTTCCATGTACGAAGGTTTTCTTGAGCACTTCCCAAATATTCTAATTTCTAAAATAGTTTTTGACTATACCTTTATGTAAGGTGTCATTGTGAGGTGATGTCCACGGTTGGAACATGAGTCACATTTGGTATATATTTGTATCCAAACTCACAACATATGTGTTGTTATATTTTGCACGACAATTGTTGTAATAAAGTTGTAGTTGTTTTTTGTACCATGTATTTGGCGACTCAGAATAGGTTAGATGGAATGGACCTATTTTGGGGTTGTCACATTTGGTATCAGAGCTTAGGGATATGATCTCTGGCGGAGATCGGGGAATACAACTAGGAGGGGAGAGATGAGTAAATCTTTCGCTAGTGTGTCCTACCTAAGCTTATTTGTTGGTCAGTCATAATATCGGGATATTATGTGATATGTTAATTTATTTAATTAACCCCTTGTTTTATGGTAGTATTTGAGAATGACAGTTGAGAATGCTAACAATGGAGTGAATGAGACTGTGGGGATACCTCTAATCACTAACCGTGATAATGTGATGTCAGACGAAGAAGGAATTAGAGATATCCATATGGTGAGTGAAGAATTGATAGTTGCACCCGAGATAATCGCAGAGGTAACAGCTGAGACTAAGGAAGAAGAGGAAGAAGAAGTACCTGAGGAGAGTTTATTAGAGGTATTATATGATCAAAATGTAGAATTTCAAAATCATATTCATGAGTTTGAAGAGCAGGCAGAAGAACGACAGGCGGTCGTGGAGCAAAAGGATGCAACAATTCAAGCTTGTGTTACCCGATATGTGATACTTGAACAGAAGCATTCTTTGGCAGAGTATAAGATGATAAAAATAGAATCTGAGCTGAAAGAAGAAAAAACTGAACGAGTGAGATTAAGTGATGCATGGGCAAAAGCCGCACGACACGTGGATATTTTGGAAAGAGATGTTCGATCTATGAAGGCTAAAATAGATGATATGAATTTCTCTTTTTGGAAAGCAATTGGGAGAACCCAACATCGAGTTTTGAATTACCCTGTACATAACGGTCAACCTGAATCCGATATGGATCGAAGATTGATGATTCAGATCATAAATGAGGAGTACGAAGAGGCAGTTGAGGGAAGAATATGTCCTATAAAAAAGTATATTTCAACGGTAATGATGACGCCAAATGCTGCTCCAGACAAGTCAAAGCCGAGTAGTTCGAGGGATGACGGTTGTTATGACTTCCCAACAAATGAGGAACCCAAATGAAGTTATCATGGGAGATGAGCAATGGAGAAATCATGATGATCTGAGAGATAGAATCTGAAATGGAAGCAATGTATTATCAACTCTTCGAAATACCAGGTACGTAAATTTCGGGGACGAAATTTTATAAGGAGGGGAGATTGTAAGACCCCGAATTTTATGAAATAAAAGTATTCAATTTTTCTTATAATTACTATTCAGTAAATGGTTAAATTGATAAATGTTAAAGTTAAGGGTGATATATGAATTATTTTTTTTCAAAATACACAAGTGGTTATAAAATATTTATTGTTGTCGGGGAATATTCGTTTGGTCGTGGAATATTCTTTCTATCGAGGAATATTCGTACGACGGCGCAGCCATTTATGGGCCCCATAACAGAATAACTGTCGGGTGAAGAAAACGAAAAATTTGAGTTTTTACAAATAACGGCGTAGTTGTTACCGTTAACACTATTGGAATACCCGGTGGTTAAAATACAGTAATACGCGTTATTGCACAGTAGCACACGGTATTGCATAGTATTTTTGAAATTATTGATTCTTACGTAAGAAGGCACTACTCAATAATTGTTACAGTAATTACTGTTCAATATTTTATTTTATTGATTCAATAATTGCTACGTTGAAATTTTATATTATTTTTGTTCAATAATTGTCACTGCATAGTATTTTCCATTATCAGATCAATAATTCATATTATTTGAATAATATTATTAGATAACATTATTGGCAATGTCTAGAAAGTTCTGTCTAAAGAGAGGTTTAGTCACCTAATTGCGCGCCAGTAAGAAAAAATTCTTATTGAAAAGCCCCCTCTTTCTTATGAACGACCTGGTTGTCATAAATGTGATTCTGTAATATTATTTGTGAATAATTAATTATTGATTCATATGATAAGGAAATATTTATTTTATGTGGATATAAATGAGGGATATATTTTTGTGGTTAAAAATAAAGGAGTTAATGTTGAGGTTTTTATCAGTATTTTTGTCAGAATGGAGGTATTAAAAATCAGGATTTTTGAGATATTTTGCGGGGGTTATAATTTTTAATCCGACCGTTGGATCGTGGTAATTTTTGGATATGTTATACATATATAAGTTGAGTATATGTCCACAAATTTTGAACCGTTAAAAATGAACGTATGATTTGTTATGAATTTTACGAGATGACTGATTCAGAAATTATTGAATTTTCAGAAATGTGATCTTGTAAACAACGTTACCGAGCAAACGATGAATGATGGAATGTTTAGGAGCTTTTTGCAGTTCATGCAAAATCAGACGAGGGAGACTCGTGTGCAGAATACGGGTGGAAATAATAACAACGCGCGGTTTATCACAGCCAAGCAGTTCAAAGAATTGGGACCACCAGAATTTAAGGGAAAGCCGGATCCGATCATGGCAAAAACGTGGGTCCAGAAAATTACTAAGATATTCGATGTCTTGGGATGCACGGAGAAACAGAAGGTTCCATTCGCCACCTTTATGTTCCGCGGTGAGGCAGACTACTGGTGGGAGTCTGTGGAGAGTACCTAGCCTGACGCACTCAACATGTCCTGGGAAATATTTCAGAAACTGTTCAATGACAAGTACTTTTCTGAAAGTATTCGTCATATAAAGGAGGTGAAGTGTATCAGACTGGAACAAAACAACATGACGGTGTCCCAGTACGAGGCGGAGTTTGCAGAGTTATCCAGGTTTGCACCTCATTTGGTCGAAAATGAGGAACGAATGACAAGGATGTTTCTGAGAGGTCTAAAACCCGAGATTCGGCAATATTTTATCTCTCATAAATTTTTTTTTATATTCAGATGTTGTAAACATGGCTAAATTATTATAGCGAGATAATGAGTATGTGCAACCGAGGGACCACAACCAGGGTCACTAACAGTACCGTAGCCATCACAGTAGCGGCAGTCATCGAAGCAATGAAAATCAGCAGGGAGGAAAACATTCGGACTAAAGCGGTAACCACTCTGGTGGTTGTGACGCCCCCAAAATTAGGTATACATCACCCATCTTGGGTCGTCAGATACATAGTACAGAATACAAATACAACTGATTAATACATCTGTCGTATACAATACGACAAAACATAAACTGTGAGTTTGAATACAAATATTATCTTCTAGAGAGTATTCATACTCAAAAGGAGTCCTCATTACATTTATTAACACACCATTACATAGAATAGTGAGGACTACTAACTAATACTATCATTCGGACCATCACTCCATTACCCGACTTGTCCCCAGCTACGTTCTCATTTCCTGAAGAGAACAGTGAAAGAAAGGGTGAGCTCAACTAGCCCAGTAAGAAATATTATGACTAAGATAATGCAGAATAAATTATCATTAGCCTTCAACAATGTTAAACTGATAAAATATAATAGACATCAAGTTTAACTGCAGCGGAACAAGCAATCCATTAAAAGAGTCAAGTAGAAAATAAACTCTACTATCTTTTATGATTTAAAAGGTTTTTCAACACTGTGATCGCTGAGACTCAGCTTAATAAAATAATCCACATCATCGAATCACCCCTGCACTACGGCCAAGGATATTCGTGTATTCATTAATGGTCATGATCATGCCAACAACTGTCCATCAATGCACTACGGGCCAATGAGGACTTTTACCACATCATTTGTAACATTACGGTCATGATTATACCGAATAATCCCTGGTCATAATCATACCAAGTCCATCTATGCACTACATGCCACAGATGACTTTCAACATTTTATAAACATGAGGATGATGACAATGATATAAGAATTCAATAAAACAAGTTCAAGAATTAATTTATCCAGAATTAACAACGTCCAAATTGTCAACATGATACTGCATTGTGGAGTAAAATTCAAGAATGCTTAGAAGAATATTTTCATGAAAAGATACTGGATGAAACGCAATTCAAGGATATTCCACAAATTTCATGGAGTATAGAAGTCAAAACTTAACCAACTGAGTACAATAAAGAATGGAATAACAAAAGAAATCACCATGCATGCGATAGACCGCACAGACAGGTTATTCCAACAGAATAATAAATAATGGAACCAGGTCCGGCGTAAACGCACAGACAGGATATTCCGACAGAATAATAAATAATGGAACCAGGTCCGGTGTAAAACACACAGACAGGATATTCCAACAGAATAATAATAAAACGGAACCAGGTCCGGTGTATAAAACACACAGACAGGATGTTCCAACAGAATAATAAACGGAAAAAACCAGGTCCGGTGTATAAACACACAGACAGGATGTTCCAACAGAATAATAGAAGAATGTCACCAAGTATAGGGTAGACCGCGTATACAGGTTATTCCAACAGAATAATAAGAATGGAATAACAAAGTTCTCTTCATGAATATAAAAGAATAATACCCCTTACCGTTTTAAAGAAGAGCTGAAATAAGGAAGTAGTTAAGTAGCAGAATACTCTTCTTCTCTCTCTCTATAGTTTCTCTCTATAGTTTCTCTCTCTAGAGTTCAGTGAATTCGTAAGAAATAATGAAGGAATGAGCTGCTATTTATAGAAAAATAGAATGCATAGTAACTAATCCATGAACGGTCCAGATTGATTACTTTAATCTGACGGTCCATATTTAAAGAAAAATCTTTTAAATAAAATAAAATATATTCTATTTATAGAATAACTTTAATAAAGTATTTTGTTTTATATAAAAAGATGTTTCTGTTTTATTACGTTAATAATACGAATAAAACAAAACGTCATTATCGCTAAATAATTCATATTATTAACTGACAATAATTGAATCAAACTGAGTGACTTCTCACATAAGCATTAATAATCAATACCGTGTGCTACTATGCAACCACACGTATTACTGTACTTTTACTACCGAGTAGTTCAACAGTAACAATGGTAAAACTTCCGCCGTTATTTTTAATAAAATATTTTTGTCGTTTTCTCAATCCGACAATAATTCCGTTGTGGGGTCCACCAATGATTGTGTCGTTGTACGAATATTCCCTGTTAAAACGAATATTCCCGACCAATCGAATATTATATAACAACTTGCGTACTTTGCAAAATTTATAAATATTACCCACAACTATAACATTATATCAAATTAACTCCATAATATTCAAAAATGATATTTATAAAAAATTCATCTTTATTTATAAAAGTTGGGGTCTTACAACCTCCCCTTCTTATGAAATTTCGCCCTCGAAATTAGGGTACGTACCTGGTATGTCGAAGAGGTAAGGATACCTTGATTTCATTTCAGATTCTAACTCCCAAGTCATTTCCTCAACATCGTGGTTTCTCTCCACAAAACTTTGACTTGAGGTATAACCTTGGAGCGTAGAATATGTTCCTTCTTATCCAAGATTTGAACAGGAACTTCTTCATACGTCAAATCCTCCGCTATTTCGTCCGGTTCTAACTCAATAATGTGGTTCGGGTCTTCCACATATTTGCGTAACATGGATATGTGAAAAACGTTATGAACACGAGACATACTTGGCGGTAAAGCGAGTCTATAAGCCACAGTTCCTACTCGATCGAGGATTAAAAATGGACCGATGAATCGAGGATTGAGCTTTCCTCTCTTTCCAAATCTCGTAACTCCTTTCCATGGAGCAACACGTAAGAACACATGATCTCCTACATCAAATTCCACGTCCTTTCGATGAAGATCAGCATAACTCTTTTGTCGATCTTGTGAGGTTTTTATACGTTGTCGGATCGTTTGAATCTTTTCTGTAGTCATACGTACCAACTCCGGTCCCAACAACGTTGCTTCGCCCACCTCATCCCAGCATACTGGAGAACGACATTTTCTTCCATACAATGCTTCGAATGGAGCCATGCCAATACTTGCTTGATAACTGTTGTTGTAGGAAAACTCCACCAATGGTAAGAACTTGTCCCAACTTCCCTTGAAGTCAAAGACACAGAGTCTTAATAGATCTTCAAGAGTTTGAATAGTCCTCTCTGATTGTCCGTCCGTCTGAGGATGATATGCTGAACTAAATCGTAAATCCGTGCCCATAGCTTTTTGTAAACTAACCCAAAATCGTGAAGTGAATCTTGGGTCTCGATCAGAAACTATGGATACTGGCATACCATGCAGTCTTACAATCTCGTTTATGTACATACGAGCAAGACGTTCAAGTGTATAAGTTTCTCGTATCGGTAAGAAATGAGCAGACTTGGTCAATCTATCAACAATGACCCAAATCGCATCAATACCTTGAGAAACCCTAGGAAGACCGGTAACGAAATCCATGGTAATGTGCTCCCACTTCCATTCTGGAATTTCAAGTGGTTGCAATGGACCTTTTGGTACTTGATGCTCCGCTTTGACTCGTTGACAAGTTAGACACCTTGAGATAAACAACGCTATCTCTCTCTTCATATTGCTCCACCAAAATGTATGACGAAGATCATGATACATTTTGGTACTTCCAGGATGGATTGCAAACGGTGTGTTGTGCGCCTCCATCATGATTTCATACTTTAAATCAGGGTTGTTAGGAACACAAAGTCTGGAGTTGACTCGAAGTATTCCTTCTTCATCGATTCTTGCTTCCGGCATAGCACCTTCTTGCACTTTCTTCCTCATACGCATCAGCTCCAGGTCTGTAGCTTGAGCAGCTTTAACTTTATCGATTAAAGTCGGTTCTACTCGTATATTCGCCATCATCACATGGGTCCCTGGAGTCTTTAACTCTATCTCCATCCTTTGCAAGTCACACAAAATGGGCCTTTGCGTTGTTAATATTGCACTGTACCCGCATATGATCTTCTACTCAATGCGTCAGCTACCACGTTCGCTTTTCCAGGATGGTATTGAATGGTATGATCATAATCTTTCAACAGTTCAAGCCAACGTCGTTGTCGCATGTTGAGTTCCTTTTGAGTGAAGAAATATTTGAGGCTTTTATGATCCGTAAAGATCTCCACCTTCTCCCCATACAAGTAATGCCTCCAAATTTTAAGTGCAAAGACAACAGCTGCCAACTCTAGATCATGAGTAGGATAATTCCTCTCATATTCCTTGAGTTGTCTTGATGCATAGGCTATGACTTTTCCATGTTGCATGAGAACGCATCCCAACCCTTTGCTCGAAGCATCACTGTAGATGACAAATCCCTCCGAGCCAGATGGTATTGTTAGAACAGGTGCTGAAATGAGTCTCCTCTTGAGTTCTTGAAAACTCTGCTCACATTCTTCGCTCCAACCAAACTTTGTATCTTTCCGAGTCAGCTGAGTTAATGGAGTAGCGATTCGAGAAAATCCTTCCACGAATCTCCGATAATAACCAGCTAAACCAAGAAAGCTACGTACCTCGGTCACTGATTTAGGTTGCTCCCAGCTTTGAATAGCTTCAATCTTTGCCGGGTCAACAGATATTCCACGACTTGATACTACGTGCCCAAGGAATGCTACCTCTTCCAGCCAGAACTCGCATTTCTTCAACTTGGCATAAAGTTTGTATTCACGAAGCTTTTGGAGTACCAGCCTCAAGTGTTGCTCATGATCTTCACGGCTTTTGGAATAAATAAGGATGTCATCAATAAAGACGACACAAAGTGATCCAAATATTCCTTGAATACCCTGTTCATCATATCCATGAAGGCAGCAGGAGCATTAGTCAATCCAAAGGACATGACTAGAATTCATAATGCCCGTACCGAGTTCTAAAAGCCGTCTTTGGAATATCCTCAGTTCTAACCTTCAGCTGATGATATCCAGAACGAAGATCGATCTTTGAAAAGAATTGTGCTCCTTGCAACTGGTCAAACAGGTCATCAATACGTGGCAATGGGTACCTATTTTTGATGGTGACATGATTCAACTCCCGATAATCAATACAAAGTCGCATACTCCCATCTTTCTTCTTCACGAACAGAACAGGAGCACCCCAAGGAGAAGTACTAGGACGAATAAAACCAATGTCTAACAATTCCTGCAGTTGGGTCTTTAACTCCTGAAGTTCAATAGGAGCCATTCGATATGGGGCTTTGGAAATGGGTTTTGTACCGGGTTCAAGGTCGATACAAAATTCAATTTCACGCTCTGGGGGTAGGCCAGGAAGTTCTTCGGGAAATACGTCAGGAAATTTATTAACAATAGAAATATCATTCAAAACTGACGTATTTTTGTTTAGATCTGTGACATGAGCTAAGAAAGCTTGACATCGTTTTTCAATAAACGAATAGCTTTATGGCTTGAGATGACAGCGATTGATTTTAATGGTTTGGTTGCTTGAATTCGCATAATAGGTCGATTAGGAATATGAAAGCTAACAACCTTACGAAAACAATCAATTTTTGCATGATGAGTAGTTAACCAATCAATCCCTAGAATCACGTCAAATGCAAGTATTTTTAATGAAATAAGATCGACAGGTAATGTGTGGGTACCAACTTGAACCAAACAAGACTTATAAACCGTGGATGTAATGAAGGTTTCTCCCAATGGAGTTTCAACTGCTAAGTCAAAGTCTAATTTCTCCGGAATCAAATTTAATCGATGAGCGCAAGTAGGAGAAATAAAAGAATGGGTAGAACCGGTATCAAATAAAGTATAGACTTCGTTAGAGTTTATGATAAGCTTACCCGTGATGACCTCATTCGGGTTCCTTGCTCTCTGGGAGTTCACAACAAACGCTCTCCCTTGCACAACCGGTTTTGACTTTTCTGGGACGGCCTTTGGTGCCTCCATCCTAGCTGAATTTGTCTTCGGTAAACGACAAAATCGGGCTAAATGACCTTCTCTTCCACAATTATAACATGCTTTGGACGGCATCGCGCAGTTTGGACTGATGTGCCCCTCCCCTCCGCATTTGAAACATATGATAGGTGGTCGTTCTCCTTCCTTAACGACAGGTGCTGGTGCTGACGTCTTTCCATCATTGTTGAATCTCCTCTTCTTGAAATGCCATTCTTATTGTTTTGGCCCTGATTACCACCGAAGTGGTTACCATTTCTGGCCTGTTGATTCCCTCCACGCTTGTTGTCACCGCTTCGATGACTGCTCTCACTGGTATTATCATTTTGCCGGCTGCTCTCTTTTGGTTGCGTTGTCTCGTTATCGCGCTCCACCAACTGAGCCCTATTTACAACATCTGAATACAAACACAGTTTATGAGAAACAAGATGTTGACGTATCTCCGGCTTCAAACCTCTTAAAAACATCCGCGTCATTCTTTCTTCATTATCCACCAGGTGGGACGCAAACCGGGATAACTCCGCAAATTTTGCCTCGTACTGCGACACGGTCATATTATTCTGCTCCAATTTGATGAACTCCACCTCCTTCATGTGACGAATACTCTCGGGAAAGTATTTGTCGTTAAACAGCTCTTGGAACTTCTCCCAAGACATCTTCAGTGCGGCAGGTTGAGTACGCTTTATCGATTCCCACCAGTAATCTGCCTCTCCTCGCAACATAAAGGCGGCAAAGGGAACCTTTTGCTCCTCGGAGCAACCCAAGACATCAAATATCTTGGTGATCTGCTTTATCCATGTTTCAGCTACAAGTGGTTTGGGTTCTCCCTTAAACTCCGGTGGTCCCAGCTCCTTAAACTGTTTAGCGGTGACCGCCTGAGAGTTTCCAGTATTTCCACCTACGTTGTGGACAGGAGCCGCTTTCACCTGTTGTTGCATGAATTGCATAAAACCTCTGAACATTTCCATCATTCATCATCTGGTCAGTGTTGTTGTTTGCATGAGGATTGTCACCTTCCTGATGCACATTATCCTGATTATTGATATGTGGTGAATCAACAGTCGTCTGTGCTCCATTGCTATTCTCAACATTCTCAGATGCCATTTTCAGATACTGCCACAAAATAAAAATTAATTGATATGTCATATATTATCCTTATATTATGACCGACCAATTAAATACCATGCAAATAAACTTAGGTAGGTCATACTAGCGAAGGAATTCCCCGTCTCTCCCCTCCTAGTTCTATTCTCACATCTTAGCCAGGGATCATATCCCTAAGCTCTGATACCAACTGTGACGCCCCCAAAATTAGGTATACATCACCCATCTTGGGTCGTCAGATACATAGTACAGAATACAAATACAACTTACTAATACAACTGTCGTGTACAATACGACAAAACATAAACTGTGAGTTTGAATACAAATATTATCTTCTAGAGAGTATTCATACTCAAAAGGAGTCCTCATTACATTTATTAACACACCATTACATAGAATAGTGAGGACTACTAACTAATACTATCATTCGGACCATCACTCCTCCGTTCCCCGACTTGCCCCAGCTACGTTCTCATTTCCTGAAGAGAACAGTGAAAGAAAGGGTGAGCTCAACTAGCCCAGTAAGAAATATTATGACTAAGATAATGCAGAATAAATTATCATTAGCCTTCAACAATGTTAAACTGATAAAATATAATAGACATCAAGTTTAACTGTAGCGGAACAAGCAATCCATTAAAAGAGTCAAGTAGAAAATAAACTCTACTATCTTTTATGATTTAAAAGATTTTCCAACACTGTGATCGCTGAGACTCAGCTTAATAAAATAATCCACATCATCGAATCACCCCTGCACTACGGCCAAGGATATTCGTATATTCATTAATGGTCATGATCATGCCAACAACTGTCCATCAATGCACTACGGGCCAATGAGGACTTTTACCACATCATTTGTAACATTACGGTCATGATTATACCGAATAATCCCTGGTCATAATCATACCAAGTCCATCTATGCACTACAGGCCACAGATGACTTTCAACATTTTATAAACATGAGGATGATGACAATGATATAAGAATTCAATAAAACAAGTTCAAGAATTAATTTATCCAAGAATTAACAACGTCCAAATTGTCAACATGATACTGCTTTGTGGAGTAAAATTCAAGAATGATTAGAAGAATATTTTCATGAAAAGATACTGGATGAAACGCAAATATCAAGGATATTCCACAAATTTCATGGAGTATAGAAGTCAAAACTTAACCAACTGAGTACAATAAAGAATGGAATAACAAAAGAAATCACCATGCATGCGATAGACCGCACAGACAGGTTATTCCAACAGAATAATAAATAATGGAACCAGGTCCGGCGTAAACGCACAGACAGGATATTCCGACAGAATAATAAAAAATGGAACCAGGTCCGTGTAAAACACACAGACAGGATGTTCCAACAGAATAATATAAAAACGGAACCAGGTCCGGTGTAAAACACACAGACAGGATGTTCCAACAGAATAATAATAAAAACGGAACCAGGTCCGGTGTAAAACACACAGACAGGATGTTCCAACAGAATAATAACAAGACGAACCAGGTCCGGTGTAAAACACACAGACAGGATTTCCAACAGAATAATAGAAGAATGTCACCAAGTATAGGGTAGATCCGCGTATACAGGTTATTCCAACAGAATAATAAGAAATGGAATAACAACAGTTCTCTTCATGAATAAGAAAGAATAACACCCCTTACCGTTTAAAGACGAGCTGAAATAAGGAAGTAGTTAAATAGCAGAATACTCTTCTTCTCTTTCTCTATAGTTCTCTCTATAGTTATCTCTCTAGAGTTCAGTGAATTCGTAAGAAATAATGAAGGAATGAGCTGCTATTTATAGAAAAATAGAATGCATAGTAACTAATCCATGAACGGTCCAGATTGATTACTTTAATCTGACGGTCCATATTTAAAGAAAAAATCTTTTAAATAAAATATAATATATTCTATTTATAGAATAACTTTAATAAAGTATTTTGTTTTTATATAAAAAGATGTTTCTGTTTTATTACGTTAATAATACGAATAAAACAAAACGTCATTATCGCTAAATAATTCATATTATTAACTGACAATAATGGAATCAAACTGAGTGACTTCTCACATAAAGCATTAATAATCAATACCGTGTGCTACTATGCAACCACACGTATTACTGTACTTTTACTACCGAGTAGTTCAACAGTAACAATGGTAAAACTTCCGCCGTTATTTTTTTAATAAAATATTTTTGTCGTTTTCTCAATCCGACAATAATTCCGTTGTGGGGTCCACCAATGATTGTGCCGTCGTACGAATATTCCCGACAAAAAGAATATTCCTCCGACCAAACGAATATTTTATAACAACTTGCTTACTTTGCAAAATTTATAAATATTACCCACAACTATAACATTATATCAAATTAACTTCATAATATTCAAAAATGATATTTATAGAAAATTCATCTTTATTTATAAAAGTTGGGGTCTTACATTGTGCATTTAAGAGTCGAAATACATATAATTTAAATAAAATAAAACCTTGACAGTATTCCATGTCTTATATTAATTGGGACATTGAATGTTGAAGGATTGAATGTAACGGTAGCTATTTACTCAAAGGTTCTTTTATGATTAATGTTAAAATCTATATTATCTGAAAAGTCGTTGATCGCTAGGGAGGCTTATCCCTATTGTAGAATAAATATTATTTAAATAAATTAATAGTTTAATTTATTTATTAAATAAGATTAGAATTGTTCTAATTGATTTATTCACTACCGTTTAATATGGAGAACCTAAAGGGTCACACCATAAAAGGAAGAATAATTATTTAAGAAGTTAATGGCATAATCGTAATAATAAGTTAAGTATATTTAATTTAATCTATGATAATAGAATAAATTAAATAGCTTAATATTTATTATTTAATATTTTAGAAATATTAAATATAAAGTAATAAGAGGAGTCTTATTATTATTATTACTATTATTATTATTTAATTCTTAAAGGAGTTTGGGAATTAATTAATAAAAGTACTCTCAAATATCCTAATAGGATTAGGAGGCAAATTAATTAAAAGAGTTTAATTAATTATACCTAATAAGATTAGGGAGCTTAATTAATTAAAAGAATTTAATTAATTAAAATAAAACCCAATTTCTTAATTGTTAAGGAAGATTGCCTACATCTATAAATAAGAGGAGTCTTATTATGGGTGAGGTGGTTGACACTTTCACAACACGTATATACGTAATTCCAACAGTTGGGAGAGTATGCTCTTTTCTATAGAGATAAAAAAAACTAGGATTTTGCCAAACACCCATCTTCTTGGATCTTCTTCTTCCTTGGTGGATCACCTCTAGAGGCCAAACACTTGGGTGGCTAACGTTGATCAAAGGAAGGAACTAAACCCGGTGGATTCAAGTTGAACACGAAAAGGATTGGAGGTGAACTTGTACCTGAGGAAGCTCGGATCTTCAAGGGTATGATTCTTGTTCTTTCTTTTTCGTTTAATTAATAATTGCACATAAAGGGAGATCCGGGTATATGGTTTGTAAAAAATTTTAAACTCTGATTTATTCACGTTTCCGCTATTTTGTGCAATTTGATTGCGTTCATGAATATTACAAACCTAACAGTGGCATCAGAGCCAAACCTTTATGCGAATTATTAATTATTTAATTTGATATGTATATTGATATGTGTTTAGAATAATTTAATTGGGCATAATTTTATTGTATAAAAGCTGTTAAAAGAAAAAAAACAAAAAAAAAATCTCGATTTCGCGAATTCGTTGCGCCTGATATCATAATCACGTGGGTATCATGGTGCATCCAAGTCCCTTTTAAAAGTTACATGTAACACTTTTTTTTTGAAAAAGGGTGATACCTTTTTATCATGGTACATGTAATACCTTTTAAAAAGGTTACAGGTGATATTTTTTTTAAGGGGTGAAAGTTTTGATGAGTCACGGATTCATATATCTTTACTATATATATTATATATAAACCGTATAGCCATAACTTATATATATACTAGCGATAACCCGTGCCTAAAGGCACGGCGTAACGAAAAATTAAATTAAAATTCGAAAAATATTACATTATCTAAAGACACATACCACCACAACAATTAATGCATACTCAATCATCAATACATATCCAACCACCAAAACATCGAGCTAGTCGGTACTAATTTCAAGAAATTTCGGCAAAATTTCTTTTAAAAATAAATATCCAGAAAATTCTAAACATGTCTACAAAACTTACAATCATCATTACATATCCAAACCACCAAAAAAACTATCATTCTATACCCAAAATAATCATAACCATGTATAATTAGTTAAATTTATAAAATACGGAACACAAAAAATACATATATGAAAATATTAATACATACTCAACCATCAACACATCCAACCACCAAAACATCAAGCTAGTCGCTACTAATTTCAAGAATTTTCGACAGAGTTTCCTTTAAAAATAGATATTCAAAAAAATCTAAACCTGTTTACAAAACTTACAATCATCCATACATATCCAAACCACCAAAAAAACCATCATTCCATACCCAAAATCATCATAACCATGTATAATTAGCTAACTTTACAAAAGACGGAACACAAAGAATACATACATGCAGAAAATAGAGAAACAACATTTTGAGTATAAGACCCTTTACTTTATAGCTTACACCAAGTATATTCTTTACAGCTTACACCATGTATCCTTCAATATATACCTGAAAATATTTGAAATTTAAAAATTATCGAAATATGTGAGTCAAAATAAAACAATTGTAAATCCGAAACATAATGAGAACACATATTTGTATGTAGGGGGAATGATTTAGATTGATATAAGTAAGAATTTAGAGATTGTAACAAGTAATCAATTTATTTAGGAAAAGATATGAACTCACAATCAAATAAAGTTTTCTTGGTATCATTTCAACAAACGGTTCATTTGCTTAATGATTTAAATCATAAATCTGTATCGGTGGCAGTATAATGGTGTGTGTGTGTGCGCGCGCTACTGCTGTGAAAGAGAGATACAGAGATTAAACACCCATTGTAAAAAAAACAAATTTAAAACACCCAAAGTTAAACTGAAGCTGTCGTCGGCTTTATAAGAAGACTTATGATGAAATAGCTAAGAATTATTAACTGAAGCTATTCGAAAACTTAAGTTAAAGATTTCAAGGTATAACTGATACTAATGGTTGATTCACTTGATAAAAAATTCATGATAAAAATAATTTTAATTTAAACCACAACTCAGTTGATTCGTAAATGTAAACCAATCTACTGAAATTAAAAAACAACAAGATTAAAAAATTTTAAAAAGAAAAAAGAAACTATTTACAACTTACATAATTGAGTACCAATTTGTCCCAACTCCTAATGAAAGATTTAAAAAAAAATCCAAAAAGTTCTCATGAAGAACAACCGAGAAGAAAAATTAAATCCATAATCACGTATTAAACCCCATTCAAGTAACATGTTTGCGATTTCTTCAAAAAGAACAACCGAGAAGAAAATTGAAACCTATAATCATGCATTAAATCCCATAAAAGTTGAATAAAAAACCAACTCATCCAAATTGGAACCTCAATCCACCAAAATAAATTCAATATACAAAATCCGGAGTCACTCAACCTTTAAAAAACCACCATTTTAATTAATAGTTCAGCAAACCCATTCAATAAAAAGAAAACGATAAAAATCAAGGAATAAGATAAACTACTGTTGTGAAAGAGAGACAGATATTAAACCCCCATTGTAAAAAAATTAAATTTAAAACACCCTAAGTTAAACTGAAGTTGTCGTCAACTTTATAAGAAGACTTGTGATGAAATAGATAAGAATTTTTAACTGAAGCTATTCGAAAACTTAAGTTTAAGATTTCAAGGTATAACAGATACTAATGGTTGATTCACTTGATAAAAAATTCTTGATAAAAACAATTTTAATTTAAACCACAACTCAGTTGATTGGTAAATTTAAACCAATCTACTAAAATTAAAAAACATCAAGATTAAAAATTTTAAAAAAGAAAAAAGAAACCATTCACAACTTACATATATGAGTACTAATTTGTCCTAACTCCTAATAAAAGATTTAAAAAAAACATCCAAAAAGTTCTCATGAAGAACAACCGAGAAGAAAAATTAAATATATAATCACGCATTAAACCCCATAAAAGTTGAACAAAAAAACCAAACCCATCCAAATTGGAACCTCGATCCACTGAAATAAATTCAATATACAAAACCCGGAGTCACTCAACCTTTAAAAAATTATCATTTTAATCAATAGTTCAGCAAACCCATTCAATAAAAAGAAAACGATAAAAATCAAAGAATAAGATAAACTACTTTTGCCTTCTCAGAAAGGTGTTTGCTTCTAAATCTTTTCACAATAACAAATTAAAAAATCTAACAGTACCACTCAGTTTAAAATCCAATTTGAATCTTTTATCACAAACTTTTATGTAAAACTTTTAAAAATATAACTTTTATGTAAAACATTCATCAAAAACAGGGGGGAATAAAACATGGTTTCCAACCACATATGGGTATTGAAGGTACTCATTTAATAAATCTTTTAATACTCATTTTCTGCACCTCCCCTACAAAAGACTATTTTATTGAAGGTACTTTGAAGACTGGTGATATAAAAGGCTATCTAAAATTTCAGATTACCCTTTATAAGACCTCAACCCGAAGTTCTTTTCAAGGTTAGGTATTTATAACAATTTTTCGTTACGTCGTGTCTTACTCTCCTTAAACTATAAAGTATTTTTTTAAAATATAACCATCCAAAATATTCCCTTCCCAAGCATCACCAAAATCAAGTCATTTTTTTCTACTTTTTAGTGCTCCAAAGTCAATATAAGTCATCACCAAAATTAAGTCAATAAAATGAATTGCAAATAAGGCCAGGGCAGTCATTAACACCATGTATTCAGGGCTTCATTTTCAAGGCAAGCCTTACAGAAGCAGAGCAGTAATATTCAAGCAGTGAAGGAATTCCTTCAAGAATGCCACTAACTTCTAGTTTTAGTCCCTTCTAGTTATACAAACTTGTTTACATTCATGGTGAATAGAGAAATTAGATTACACAGCTTTGGTTATTCAGTCATCTACAGGGTATTGATTATCACTATTTCTCTCTCTCAATCATCAATAGGTTTGTTAGATATTAGAGGTTGAGTGTTTTGTTAAAAGATTAATTTGGTCTGCAAAAGTTAATGGGTGGATTTTAGCAGATTAACTAACGAATCGAACCTATTACCGACCCAGTATGCTCATTGAATTCTTCTTGTAATATACTACTCAAACATCAATTAATTAGTGAAATTCATGTAATGGTATTTCTCTCAACCATTTCATCAAACACACATTATGCATAATCCATTCCACTAAAATTTGCATAATTCGATGAATTTATTACCTGGGAAGGCGTCAATTTGAATACCAAATTAGGCTAAGAACCCATGGACTGACAGACAAATCATTAGATCTTCAGAAATCTTGAAATGCTCCATATTCGGAAGCTTGGGAACTGAGCAATATTTATCCAAAATGCAAATTTTGTAAATTCTTAAGGTTTGCCAATAAATACAAATAGCAATCAAAACAAAGAAAAAGGTGTCATCCCTAAATGAGGAAAACTATTTTCCAGTAAATTTTTCCTTCGACCAAAATGAAAAAGACAACATGAAAAAGTTATTTCCATAATCACATTTGTTAATAACAAAATCATAAGCTTACAAAGTTGATTTAGCAATCACAATGATAACACTTTCCTAAGAAAATCAAATTATCCTCCTTAGTTGGAGTTATAAACATCTAGGGAAAAAATACAAAATTTGCTAAAGTCACTAAAATCATACCTCAATAAACTATTTAATCATCATAAAAAAATAAATAAAGGGAAATAAATCAAAGCATTACCGACAAAACCTAAACAATTGGGTTAGATGACAGTCTCCAGTAAAGGATAAGGATAGATGGGAAAAGGAAGTGAAAAATAACAGACTTATCTTACTACCATTGTAAGATACTTACTTATTGACATAGTTTTAATAATCAAAGATGGCCAGAAAGCAAAAAGCAGCACGAATTACAGAAAGTAATATAATAACTACAGTTACACAAGCTATACACTCATAGGATGCAGTTAGCTCAAGAATTTTCAGGTGGCTAGCATTACCTAAAAGGCTAAAACAATCGAATAAATAGTCAATAACCAAAAATATCAACTCATCACACAAAAAGCATATGTACAATAATTACTTGTAAACAAAACACCTATGCAGGAAATCAAAAGTAAGTAACAATTATTCAATTTAAAAAAATAATAAATGGACTTACTTCAGAGTAGCTTCAGCACTTTCTACAGTAACTCTATCTTTAGTGGCATCACGATTTAACAAGCCTAGGTCAAAATACTTTATATCTAAATCCACATGCGAAAATATTTTCCAGTATCAACATTCAATCCAAACAAAAACAAATCAATACAATCATATAAAATCCGATAAAAATAATTCACAAAAACGAAAATAAGTGGAAGTTCAAACCTTCTCTTTAATCATTGTCCATATGATCCTCGTCATCTCATCGCCTATAATCAAAAAAGCAGCACATGATGAAGTCATAAAACATAAATATACGTGTATACATATGTCAGTTGTCACCGAACATAATAAAATGAAATTATATATATATCAGTTATGCTTTTGTTGACATATATGATATACTTTTGATATGAATTATTTCCAAATGGGTGAGAATAATCCCCGACTCATAGGAATATCTAGTATGGTTCTCAATTGTTAATGGTGAAATACCTCAACTCCATCACTAAAACAAATTTCATTTTAAATCGTGCATTTGTATATTTCATCTTAGAAGCATCGACTATTAAAAGTCAGAATGTCTATTATTCCTCATTTTTACACTAATATAATAATGATGCCTTCCAAGTTCATTGACTGAATTTGTGAGGAACCAAATCACAAGTAAGAGAAACTTTTAAATCTCCAAATTGAAAAAAAGTAAAGTAATATAAGGTCGTTGTTTGCTTCAACATTAGTACTACTTCATACAAGTAAAGTTCAACCAAATAACTTAGGATTAAGGATATTGAAATTTGCAGCTATATTTAATAGCCTTTTGCACTTGGAAGTTAACACAACAAAACTTAAGTCGAGCTAAAATTGAAAAAAAAAAACCAAGGAAGAAGCTATTAATGTTAGACCTCATGTGCAGAGGCTATTAATGTTAGACCTCATATCCAAGTAAAGTTTTAGATTTTTGAATCTAGAAATATTGGATACAGTACTCAACTATTATATTAGTTGCACCGTGCAGATTAATAGCTACACGACAGAATAAATGCAGAGGCAGATTCAAAGTATCAAGATATCGACACGCCAAGCAATAAAAATATCATGATCGCAAAAGTGTGACAGGTCCTTGCAGATATATTTATCGATTATTAATCATTCAAATCGATATCATCAAGTCAAAACCAAAATAAATGTGAACAAATCGATACAATATCCCTCAAACAGGGTAAGAGATCTTATTCCAAACCAAATGTATTTGTGGAGACAGTTGAATGTCGCATGAATTGATTTCTTGAAGAAAACTACCTGTTGGTAAAGAAAAAACCAACTGCAAGTCAGCAGCAAAAATTTGGACAGGAAGTCCCTTTACCAACGAATGCCATTCATATCCCACTTAGCTTACCTTCCAGTTATATTATATACAAACAGGAGTACATAAAATTGTCAGTACCTAGCAAGCAAGTCAATCCACAAATATTCAGCCCCTAAATCAACTAAACTTCATGTTTATAACAGGGCCTCCTAATATCCCCTATCTCTCCCCCAAAAATTAAAGCTCTTTTCTAAAAATCCCCGCCTAGGTCCGCCTAGGCGCTAGGCCCCCCTTGGCGCCCCGCCTAGGACCTAGGCCCCCTTTGGCGCCTCTAAGACCCCAGGCGCCTCACCTAGGCCCAAGGCGACAAATAAATTCCTCTAAAAAATTATGCGGGTTCTAGGCGAAGAGATTTTTTTTATTTTAATAACTACCCAAACCAAATCTTGATATATTTATTTTTCTAATGATTACCATATTCATAATACAGGTTGTAGCATATCAAATCACAACAAAAAGTGAACAATATCAAGTCAAAAAGGATAATTTTATTATAGTTGTAATTTTTTGAACTTGTACCAACTTCAAATTATATAAATGAGGATACATTTGTAATATTTAGTTTAATTCAATTTTATAATTCTTAAATTTATGTTTAGTTTCTTAAGTTTTAATATTGAATTAAATTCTTGAAATTTTAAAATTTACTATTTAATAGCAATCTTGTTTATAAATAAACCTAATACGTTAAAAATATGTTTAAACTTTGAACAATTGCATGTTTGTGTTTGAACTTTGACATTAGCAATATGGATATGTGTTTGAACTTTGACATTAGCAATATTGATGTGTTTGAACTTTAAGAAAAGGCCCGCCTAGGCCCCCTAGGCGCTAGGCCCCCCTCGCCGCCCTCCTAGCGCCTTTTAGAACATTGAATTAAAGGCAGCAGTATCAACCATCACGTTCCTTAATTAGCTTTCAATATACTCCACTTACATAGTCGTGTGAAAAATGACTGTGATATTGACTTTATTTGAAGCAATTTTTTTAATAGGGAAAATATATATAAACACATATATTGTCATGCAATAGAGTTTTTTTTGTTTTGTTTTACACAAACCAAAAGCTTCTGAATCTAAATTTCTGACTTGTGGCCAACGCAAAGAAATAAAACACTATACATTTTTTACCCTCTAATACAGATTTGTCCAAAAAAACAAACAAACACATATTTAGCTGGATATACAATCCAATTTATTAAACCACAGTATTTCCAATCAATCAAACTACCAAACCAAGCATAAGCATAATTTTCCAAAACACAAACATATAGACAATTCAAATTTGTACATCTATTGAACTCTTAGAGACATTTTGTTAAACAACTTTAAGCCATTGTTAATTGAAACCAGTAACTCAAAACACACACACACAAAGGGAAAAAAATAGGTTAATTTATTGATACCTAAAGACTAAGAAGCAGAACAATAAAATTAATTACCAATTCTGAACCGCAGAAGTGTAATTCACTTCATGAAATGCTGATCAATTTAACCAAGAAACATAATTGTAAACATCAAACCAATCAAAAGGAACCCAAAAAAAAAAAGAAGAAAATTTCAAAATATTCAGATTCAACCAAATTAAGAACCCCATAAACCCAATAAAGCTAAGCCCTCAAACAATGAGTTCTTGTTTCTTCTAGAATTTCATACATTTTGTAAGAAACCAAACTGAAATTGAAGAAATACCAAGATAATCAACGTGGAATCTTGCATGACCTAAGGTGCCGAGGAAGAGGAGAAGGTCTTAGATCTTCGTTCTCTCTCTTCAACTTCTTCTGCTTCGCGTTTCTCTCTGCGTGTTTTGTTTATGTTTTCCAAGCTCCGTGAGCCCAATTTGATTCTAGGTACTTTCTCTATGCTCTGGCTCGTACATTAGGGGTTGGGTATGAGAGATTTGGGGTTGGAATTAGGGCTGGGTATTGGGTATAAGAGATTTAGGGGAGTTTTGAGGGATTGAGTTGTTTGGGGGGAACAATAATCGAGTTGTTTGGATGGATGACTGTGATCGAGTTGTTTGGGGATCGAGAGCTTTGTGTGTGGTGTGGTAGAACAGAGAGAGAGATAGATGGTTTAAAATTTGAATAAGTGAGAGAGAGACCTGCTGACGTGAAGGATGGGACAGTTATTTATTTTCTCTCTTTGGTCTGTTTTATACTATAGATCATATATATTGGTCGACAACGACGACGGAGAGACAAGGATTATGATGATGTGGGTTTTCGAAGACTAATCAAATATTTAGCTCTAAACCCCAAAGAAAAATTAGCTTTCTATCCTTTATTTATAAACACAAACCCAGCAAAAATTCTCAAACAATATTAGTATTGCGTGGAGGTTTAGATTTTAAGCCATTGATAGTAAATACTCAAGGAGTTGCAGGTGCAGCAGAGGAGAGAGTTCAAGAAGCAAATCTATAATATGAGAAAACAATAAGCAAGGAAAATTTATACCTTTTTCTGATTGCATTGTTGTGGGTTCATAGTTCATATCCCTGCTAGATTTTTGAGTGAGAGGAAAGAAAGAGTGAGAGAGTTGGACTGTTGTTTAGTTGGTGGTTCTTGTTGTTTTTATTGTTTGGTATCTCACTGAGTACTGCCACCAAATTTTCACCTTCTAAGTTTTGTTTTTCACTTATTTAGTTTTTTTTTTGATAAACTTGAAAAATTAAAATTGTTTCTAGATGGGAAGAGAATTCCATGGAAATTTTTTGCTAAGTTTCTTATACCAATTTCTAAGTCTACTATCCCAGAGCAGGATTTGGGTTTGATTGTGGTTATTTGACATTGGGGGCCAGAAATGAGTTCAATCATGTTACGGTGTGAATTCTATATTGTTTGATTCATGCATAATGATGGATCTATAGGCATATTTATAGGAAAAAGAAAAACAAAAGATAATGTATATGCTAAGAGGGTCTTAGTTTTTAGATGTTCCTGTGTGAGTGATGGTTTTGCTCCATAGACAACCCTTCGGCCTCAATCATATAAGAGAACGCCTTTTTCTGTTTTTCTGTACATTAATGTTGCAGTAATTGGTTTGACATGTATGAATTTAAAGTTCTTATGTTCGTAAAAATAGTGATAACCACTTTAGACCCTAATGCTTTTCAACTCTTTAGCATGAATGTGCCTTGAGGGGAATTCCTAAACTCAGGAATGTTCATCATTTCTATGTTGTTGAAATTCTTAAGCCCAATAGCTAATATTTCGATGAGCTTGATAGATGACCATATGTCAGTATTTTCTAGGATCCTTAGATACTTGGATAAATTTAAAGGAAAGAAAGGTGCAAGTCCAAACAGCAGATAGAAGTTAATAAGAACAGATATAACAACACACCTCCTTGTAGACATCTTTGATTGTTTTGCTTTCATTTCTATACATATTCAAAATGTCAAGAAAAGACTTGTACACATGATCATCACCTTGAAATTTCGTCTGCAGGAAAAGAACCACATCAGATGAAAATCTCCGAAAGTACTTGTACACGAAAAGTCAGCCAAAATGTAGCTTTCACCTTTATTTTGTTTACAAAGTTGACGGCCTCTTCAAATTCAACTGGCTTCTTAATTGGGTTTGGTTCATTCTCATCTCGAATTTCATGTCCCTTTGGCAAAAAGGTATTGAAACCCAAAATTAGTTCTCGATGCCCTTTAAACAATTCCTTCACCCTTGCTATAACACCAGCAGTATCAATTCTATGAACAAAAAGTGAGATGAATGAGTAAACCTTTGAGCCTTGAAATCTTTCATAACTTCAAGAAACTCATCATATTTCTCCCTTTTATCTTGAAATATGTATTTCACGGCCTTCAGGTAGGATAAGGCATCATGTGTTGTTAGTTTTTGGGTGCTGCCTCCACAAAAATTCTAATACATTAATTACCAGTAAACTATGTATAGCAGTAAAAATATTATATTCAATATATTTTTTCAATGAAGATAGATTAGCAGAAAGCTTATTGAAAATTCTAATTTTAGCAGAGAGCTTATTCAATATATTTTTTTGGAAGGAACAAACTTCTTACATATCAAAAACAAAAGATATAAAAGAAAGGATAAAATTTTATGAAAATTCAATCTTTTCCATTAGTGAAATTATTGAGATAATTAAAACCAGTAATTTAGTAAACACTCAAGCTCACAATTCTAACAAACTGCTAAACAAGATTCGGTTTAATGTTAGAGCTATTCCGGAATAATTGAATAGAAAACTTCTGAGCAAAATATCATTTCTAACATATCTATTTCTTCATAATTAACAGGGAAAACATGTAACCGCAGATTAATGAAAAGAAATACTAAATAATAATACTAATAGACAAATAGAGATAGAAGGAAGACTTACGGTTCAGCACGAGAAGAGACGATGAGACGTTTAAGTTGAGAACTCGTGTAAACATCATCTCTAGACCTCTTCATTTGTGTAATTAACTTTTAATATTCAACAAATCATGCTTTATCCGCTCTTGAAACTTTTTTTTATGTATATAATGAAAAACCTATCAAATACAACTTTCTCATTCAGCCAAAAAATGCATAACATATCTAACCAAACTTATAAACACAAAATCCAAACCTTTAAACAGATCACCTTTCAAATGGCAAATCCTACAACGAAAGTATAAATTGCATTACGTGAATGTAAAGGGAAGCACATAAGATAATTGCAAGAAATTACAATGTAAAAATCAAAAAGAAACATTTACGGAGAGAAAATTAAGATCTTTCAGACGGCGAAGGGCAAAGCATTGAATTTACCAAATTAAGCAAATTAAGAACCCCATAAACCCAATAAAGCTAAGCCCTCAGACAATGGGTTCTTATTTCTTCTATAATTTCATACCTTTTGTAAGAAACCAAACTGAAATTGAAGAAAACGACCAGTGGGCTGTCGATCAGAACGACCTAAGATGCCGAGGAAGAGGAGAGTAGAGAGGAGAAGGTCTTAGATGTTCGTTCTCTCTCTTCAACTTCTTCGTCGTTCTCTGGCTCGTAAGGGTTGAGTATGAGAGATAAGAGATTTAGGGAGTTTTGAGGGATCGAGTAGTTTGGGGGGAATGAGAGAGAGCTCTGTGTGTGTGGTAGAACAGCTAATGGAGGGTTTGAAATTTGAATAAACCGGAATGAGAGAGAGAGAGCAGCTGACGTAAACTTAGATGTGACATTTGTCTATTTTCTCTCTCTGCTCTGTTTTATATTATAGATATATATATATTATATATATATATATATATATATATATATATATATAAACTGCCGTATGTTATATATATAAATCCTTAATTATTTTATAATTAAAAAAAATATTTTAATCTTAAAATAAAAGGTTTATTTTAATATTAAAATATAAAGTTTATTTTAATTATAAAATTAAATTTCATGCTAACTAATTAGAGTTGGAATTGGATTTCATGATAACTAATTGGAGTTGAAATTGGATTCCATGTTTCCTTAAATAAAGGAGTTTATTTAGATATGAAATAAGATTTCATGTTATTCAAAATAAAGGAGTTTATTTGTGAATAGGAAAGAGAATCCGTATTTCCTTAAATAAAGGAGTTTATTTAGATATGAAATATGATTTCATATTATTCAAAATAAAAGAGTTTATTTGTGAATAGGAAATAGAATCCATGTTTCCTTTAATAAATGAGTTTTATTTTTTTTTACATGGAATTGAATTCCATAATTAATTAAAATAAAGGAGTTTATTTTGATTAAAGATTTTGATTAAAATAAAATAGTTTATTTTATTCAAAATTGGATAAATTAAAATAAAATAGTTTTATTTTGATTTAAATTTGAATTAAAATAAAGGAGTTTATTTTGATTCAAAATTAGATTTTATACTAACTAAATTTGCCCATTAAATAATATCAATATATATATTGAATGTTTATTATCCGTGAGATGAATATAATTTATTGATGCATATGGTGATATGTATAATAATAAATGAGATTGATTATGGACTATTGACTAATGTGATTGGATTTTATTTTAGTTGGATGCATGAGTGTATGGATTTTATTAAATGGGGTCTGCGTACCTCGTCTTCTCTAATTTTTTCTTAATGTAAATTCTATCTCCCTCCTATGTACTTCCCCTTGACTGCTGATCAAGGTTTCTATTTATTTTAAATAAGTTCTGTAATAGGAATAGTTAGAATTAAATTTTGAAGAATTGGAGATCAAGGAGCAAGGAGCGCGTGAAGACCCGTTTGTAATGGAGCCCGGGTTTAAATGTAATAGTTATATTTAAATATTAATTCTTGCACCCCTAGGGTTTGACCTTTTGGTTCATTTGGTGGCTCTAGTGAACCAAACTAGAATAAAAGTCCATAATCAATCCGGGTAGAATATAGTATTCTATATGTGCATGCTTATACTATATATATTATATATTATGCAAACATGCTTCGCATGTTAATTAATATGACGCGTATTTTATATATATATGTGCATGCGCGCTTAACAAGATGAGACAACTTAATAACAAACCCCTCAAATTTTTTTTATATTAAGTCCTAAGCGTTCAAAGATATTTAGAATATCGAACGTCGCCTTCTAGCATGATAAAATTAATAGAGTATTAAATATTTAATATGAGTTTGTTGTGTCACCACAAGGCAAATATTAAGTATTTAAGATGTTAATTTATCACATTTGATGCTTATAAAGAAAATTGAACAGTACTGTTCTGTTATGTCACCACAAGGACGATATTTTTCTTTTTTGAATATATGGAGTGCTAGGTTGGACTTAACTTGGATAATTTTGATTCGGATGTGCCACCACTTGATCAAAATAATCTAAGAGGCAAAATACAAGGAGTTGCATAGTTGATGTAATTGACAAGAGTTGTCTACCTATTTATTTATATATAGTTTGTTGTGTCACCACAAGGCTATATACATTTGAAATGAGATCCTTATTCTCACTAGCAAATCTTTAATTAGATTTAGCCGAACTATATAAGTGAGGGTAATATAGTTTGAAGAAAATAGTGGGAGATACCAATTTAAAATAAGACCTAAATTATTTTGGTAATTAATAAAAGAATGTATGCTAAAATGTTGTTAATTACAAATTTATTTACAGAATTTTACAATGTCTAAATTACTATCACTGCGTAGCATATTAGATGCTAAATTAACTGGACCGTATTAAACGGATTGGTTAAGGAATTTGAGAATAGTTCTCATGGCTGAAAAGCTATCTTATGTCCTTAATACGCCTATATCCCTACAATGGTTGCAGACAATGCCTCTGAGGAAGATATTGCTACTTTTAGAAAGTGGCAAGATGATGCATAGTTGGCTCAATGCATCATGCTCGCATTCATGAGTAACGAGCTTCAGCATCATCATGAAACTATGGATGCTCCTAATATATTCCTGCACATCAAGTAGTTGATAGTGAGAAAAGTAGGACTGATAAATATCAGATATCTAAGGAGCTCTTCCGATCTAGAATGACCATGACACTACAGTACAGACACATGTCCTAAACATGATCAATATGATTGAACAATTAGGACAATGGGTTTTGTCATGGATGGAGAGTTGAGCCAAGATTTGATCTTACACTCACTCCCCGACTCCTTTCACAATTGTTGTGAATTTTTCATATGAACAAGCTAGATATCAGCCTCGCTGATTTGCTTAACATGTTGAAAAATGTTAAGAGTCACTTTCCAACCAAGAAAGACCTTGTCTTACTGGTAGGAGCCAAAGGATCTTCTGAAAAGAAGAACGATTCAAAGAAGGTAAATAGAAAGGCAAAAATAAAGGATAATAAGAACAAAACTGATACGGATAGCAAAGGAGTTTGCTTCCACTGCAATAAACCTGGACACTGAAAGAAATTGCGAGAAGAATCTTGCAGAGGCTAACCAAAGAAGCTTATTGAAGTTTCGGTTATAAATACAAATTTGTTTATGATTGAAATAAATTTTTGCTTTAAGTCAAGGTTCTACTTAGGTATTGGATACCGACTTTGGTTATCATAAATATAGATTTATGAAGGAACCAAGTAGAAGTGTAAAGCTAAATAAAATAAGTAATCCTATGTACGGGAAATGTAGCAAAGGTTGCCACATTAGCCATAGAAACTTATAGTTTAGCAATGCCTACGGGCAAATCTATTAAGTCAATAAGTTGTTATTGTATTCCAGTTCTTATTAAAAATATTATTTCTATTTTATTGTTGGACAATGAAATCTTTGGTATTATAATTAAGAACAATTGTTTGTTCTATTTATAATAATAATGTTTTGTATAGAACTGGAATATTACTTAATAAATTTTGTATACTTGACTTACATGAAAATAATTTTGCATATTGAACAAATTAGTATAAGAAAAGGAGATGATCATTCAAAGAGTTGAATGTGTGTATTTGTTGAAATACAAGTGTGAATTATTTGAAAGGTTCAAAGAATTCAGAAGTGAAACAAATTGACAAAGTATTAAGATTCTTTGATTAGATCAAGGAATAAATACTTGTGCAATAAGTTTCTAGATCATCTTAAATGGTTTTCTCATAATGGACGCCTCCTGATACGCAATAATTGATTGATGTATCTGAAAGGAAAAATCGTATCTTGTTGGACATGGTGCGGTCCATAATGATTTTACTGACATTCCAGTATCCTTCTGGGGTTATGCCCTAGAAATGGCTGCATATCTACGAAAAGATAACCTTAAAATCTGGCCCCAAAACTCCATAAAAGTTATGGACAGGGAGGATTCCTAATATTAAGTATGTTAAGATAAGGGGTTGTCCAACTTATGTGAAAAAAGTTTCAAAGGATAAGCTTGGGACAAAATTTGACAAGTACAGATTTGTGGGACATCCTAAAGTAAGTTTAGGACATATGTTCTATAATCCTACTTAGCAAAAGGTGTTTGTTGCGAAACACACTACCTTCTAAGATAAAGGTGTTTATCATTGAAGGAGCTAGTGGGAGGATAATAGATCTTGAAGAGTTCAAGAACCACAAATCACTATAAGTCAAATAAGAGGAACTTGTAGATAGACCTATTGTACCACAACCGAATCGTAAATCTGGAATAGTACTGAACATACCTGGGAGGTATGGATTCATCATGGATGATGATGATGAGGTACGTATCATAGAAGATGATGATCTAGTTACTTACGATGAGGTAAGAGTTCTAATGTGTACAAAAGGGTCAGTGGGAGAATCGTGAAATTTCTAGTATTATATGTTGATATATTACGGATGAGGAATAACATACCAATGCTACAATCAGTAAAGATAAAGTTGTCTAAACATTCCTCCATGAATGATTTGGGAAGAGTATCTTAATTGGGGATGCAAATCTATATAGATAGATTTAAAAGGATGCTCGGCTTAACCCAAGGAACGTATATTCTTTTGATGCTAAAGTCGTTTAGCATGGCAAATTCCATGGGATGTCTCATGTTGATGAGCCATGGAGTGTATCTCTCTCTAATAGTCCCCATAGACTCCAAAAGGAGAGATCGCATGAGTAACTATCATGTATGCAATGAAATGTACGAGACCTGATGTTGATCAGTCACATTCTGAAAAGTTCACTGTGAGACAGTGAAAATATCTTAAAGTACTTAACCGGCACTAAGGATGTGATCATACATGGTGGGTCTGAATTAAAACTAGAGGGCTTTACAGACTCAAGTTTTTTCAGACAGACCAAGACAATAGAAAATCCACTTTAAGGTAAAGCGTTACCTTGAGCAGTGGTGCAGTGAATTGGAAAGGTTTCCAAACAGCAAAGAGTTGTTAGTTTAGTGATAAAGACAAAGTACATAGCTGTAAATGAAGCTGCAAGTTGATTGTTTGGATAAAAGTTCATTACAGAACTAGGAATAGTTCATAAGTCTCATCTTGGATCGAAACATGTGTTGTAGCACTTTCATTTGATTAAAGAAATCATTGAAAGATGGGAAATCACTATAGAGATAGTGGACTCTCAGGAACAACATTACATATCCATTAACTAAAGCTTATCCAACAGCAGGATAATCGTCACTTAGAGAAGAAGAGTATGAGATACCATGACGATTGGCTTTAGTACAAGTGGGAGATTGAAAGTAATATGCACACAAGCCAATCATATATGATGATAAAGCATATACTTTATAACAATCTTATTCATTTATTAATAAAAATTATTATTATTAAAGGCTTTTAATTATCTACATGATGCTGTTTTATAATATGATGAAAACTCATAGTTTTAAACAATGCTTTTAGAATAATGATGATGATCATTCTAATGAGATCTAAATTCTTAGAAAGCTAAAACTAAAATAGTTTCCAATCGTTGGATTACAAATTGGGAAATAGTGAATCCGGATAGATTGGTACATACGTTGCTTGCTCATTGGATGAGAATGATTGATCTCATGATCATTTGTGTGGAGACACTAAAGCAAGTATGTAGGTGCTTATTAGAGAATAAGTTCACTAACGTGGCTCGCTAAAGGAATACCT
>CM029015.1:205833062-205875995 GCA_016801055.1 Panax notoginseng | reverse complement strand
GTTAAAGTAGCAGAATACTCTTCTTCTCTCTCTCTATAGTTTCTCTCTATAGTTTCTCTCTCTAGAGTTCAGTGAATTCGTAAGAAATAATGAAGGAATGAGCTGCTATTTATAGAAAAATAGAATGCATAGTAACTAATCCATGAACGGTCCAGATTGATTACTTTAATCTGACGTCCATATTTAAAGAAAAATCTTTAAATAAAATATAAATAATTCCTATTTATAAATAACTTTAATAAAGTATTTTGGTTTTATATAAAAAGATGTTTCTGTTTTATTACGTTAATAATACGAATAAAAACAAAACGTCATTATCGCTAAATAATTCATATTATTAACTGACAATAATTGAATCAAACTGAGTGACTTCTCACATAAGCATTAATAATCAATACCGTGTGCTACTATGCAACCACACGTATTACTGTACTTTTACTACCGAGTAGTTCAACAGTAACAATGGTAAAATTTCCGCCGTTATTTTTAATAAAATATTTTTGTCGTTTTCTCAATCCGACAATAATTCCGTTGTGGGGTCCACCAATGATTGTGTCGTTGTACGAATATTCCCTGTTAAAACGAATATTCCCCGACCAATCGAATATTATATAACAACTTGCGTACTTTGCAAAAATTTATAAATATTACCCACAACTATAACATTATATCAAATTAACTCCATAATATTCAAAAATGATATTTATAGAAAAATTCATCTTTATTTATAAAAGTTGGGGTCTTACAACCTCCCCTTCTTATGAAATTTCGCCCTTCGAATTAGGGTACGTACCTGGTATGTCGAAGAGGTAAGGATACCTTGATTTCATTTCAGATTCTAACTCCCAAGTCATTTCCTCAACATCGTGGTTTCTCCACAAAACTTTGACTTGAGGTATAACCTTGGAGCGTAGAATATGTTCCTTCTTATCCAAGATTTGAATAGGAACTTCTTCATACGTCAAATCCTCCGCTATTTCGTCCGGTTTCTAACTCAATAATGTGGTTCGGGTCTTCACATATTTGCGTAACATGGATATGTGAAAAACGTTATGAACACGAGACATACTTGGCGGTAAAGCGAGTCTATAAGCCACAGTTCCTACTCGATCGAGGATTAAAAATGGACCGATGAATCGAGGATTTAGCTTTCCTCTCTTTCCAAATCTCGTAACTCCTTTCCATGGAGCAACACGTAAGAACACATGATCTCCTACATCAAATTCCACGTCCTTTCGATGAAGATCAGCATAACTCTTTTGTCGATCTTGTGAGGTTTTTATACGTTGTCGGATCGTTTGAATCTTTTCTGTAGTCATACGTACCAACTCCGGTCCCAACAACGTTGCTTCACCCACCTCATCCCAGCATACTGGAGAACGACATTTTCTTCCATACAATGCTTCGAATGGAGCCATGCCAATACTTGCTTGATAACTGTTGTTGTAGGAAAACTCCACCAATGGTAAGAACTTGTCCCAACTTCCCTTGAAGTCAAAGACACAGAGTCTTAATAGATCTTCAAGAGTTTGAATAGTCCTCTCTGATTGTCCGTCCGTCTGAGGATGATATGCTGAACTAAATCGTAACTCCGTGCCCATAGCTTTTTGTAAACTAACCCAAAATCGTGAAGTGAATCTTGGGTCTCGATCAGAAACTATGGATACTGGCATACCATGCAGTCTTACAATCTCGTTTATGTACATACGAGCAAGACGTTCAAGTGTATAAGTTTCTCGTATCGGTAAGAAATGAGCAGACTTGGTCAATCTATCAACAATGACCCAAATCGCATCAATACCTTGAGAAACCCTAGGAAGACCGGTAACGAAATCCATGGTGATGTGCTCCCACTTCCATTCTGGAATTTCAAGTGGTTGCAATGGACCTTTTGGTACTTGATGCTCCGCTTTGACTCGTTGACAAGTTAGACACCTTGAGATAAACAACGCTATCTCTCTCTTCATATTGCTCCACCAAAATGTATGACGAAGATCATGATACATTTTGGTACTTCCAGGATGGATTGCAAACGGTGTGTTTGCGCCTCCATCATGATTTCATACTTTAAATCAGGGTTGTTAGGAACACAAAGTCTGGAGTTGACTCGAAGTATTCCTTCTTCATCGATTCTTGCTTCCGGCATAGAACCTTCTTGCACTTTCTTCTCATACGCATCAGCTCCAGGTCTGTAGCTTGAGCAGCTTTAACTTTATCGATTAAAGTCGGTTCTACTCGTATATTCGCCATCATCACATGGGTCCCTGGAGTCTTTAACTCTATCTCCATCCTTTGCAAGTCACACAAAATGGGCCTTTGCGTTGTTAATATTGCACTTGTACCCGCATATGATCTTCTACTCAATGCGTCAGCTACCACGTTCGCTTTTCCAGGATGGTATTGAATGGTATGATCATAATCTTTCAACAGTTCAAGCCAACGTCGTTGTCGCATGTTGAGTTCCTTTTGAGTGAAGAAATATTTGAGACTTTTATGATCCGTAAAGATCTCCACTTCTCCCCATACAAGTAATGCCTCCAAATTTTAAGTGCAAAGACAAAGCTGCCAACTCTAGATCATGAGTAGGATAATTCCTCTCATATTCCTTGAGTTGTCTTGATGCATAGGCTATGACTTTTCCATGTTGCATGAGAACGCATCCCAACCCTTTGCTCGAAGCATCACTGTAGATGACAAATCCCTCCGAGCCAAATGGTATTGTTAGAACAGGTGCTGAAATGAGTCTCCTCTTGAGTTCTTGAAAACTCTGCTCACATTCTTCGCTCCAACCAAACTTTGTATCTTCCGAGTCAGCTGAGTTAATGGAGTAGCGATTCGAGAAAATCCTTCCACGAATCTCCGATAATAACCAGCTAAACCAAAAGCTACGTACCTCGGTCACTGATTTAGGTTGCTCCCAGCTTTGAATAGCTTCAATCTTTGCCGGGTCAACAGATATTCCACGACTTGATACTACGTGCCCAAGGAATGCTACCTCTTCCAGCCAGAACTCGCATTTCTTCAACTTGGCATAAAGTTTGTATTCACGAAGCTTTTGGAGTACCAGCCTCAAGTGTTGCTCATGATCTTCACGGCTTTGGAATAAACAAGGATGTCATCGATAAAGACGACCACAAAGTGATCCAAATATTCCTTAAATACCCTGTTCATCATATCCATGAAGGCAGCAGGAGCATTAGTCAATCCAAAAGACATAACTAAGAATTCATAATGCCCGTACCGAGTTCTAAAAGCCGTCTTTGGAATATCCTCAGTTCTAACCTTCAGCTGATGATATCCAGAACGAAGATCGATCTTTGGAAAAGAATTGTGCTCCTTGCAACTGGTCAAACAGGTCATCAATACGTGGCAATGGGTACCTATTTTTGATGGTGACATGATTCAAACTCCCGATAATCAATACAAAGTCGCATACTCCCATCTTTCTTCTTCACGAACAGAACAGGAGCACCCCAAGGAGAAGTACTAGGACGAATAAAACCAATGTCTAACAATTCCTGCAGTTGGGTCTTTAACTCCTGAAGTTCAATAGGAGCCATTCGATATGGGGCTTTGGAAATGGGTTTTGTACCAGGTTCAAGGTCGATACAAAATTCAATTTTCACGCTCTGGGGGTAGGCCAGGAAGTTCTTCGGGAAATACGTCAGGAAATTTATTAACAACAGAAATATCATTCAAAGCTGACGTATTTTTGTTAGATCTGTGACATGAGCTAAGAAAGCTTGACATCCGTTTTTCAATAAACGAATAGCTTTATGGCTTGAGATGACAGCGATTGATTTTAATGGTTTGGTTGCTTGAATTCGCATAATAGGTCGTTAGGAATATGAAAGCTAACAACCTTACGAAAACAATCAATTTTTGCATGATGAGTAGTTAACCAATCAATCCCTAGAATCACGTCAAATGCAAGTATTTTTAATGAAATAAGATCGACAGGTAATGTGTGGGTACCAACTTGAACCAAACAAGAATAAACGTGGATGTAATGAAGGTTTCTCCCAATGGAGTTTCAACTGCTAAGTCAAAGTCTAATTTCTCCGGAATCAAATTTAATCGATGAGCGCAAGTAGGAGAAATAAAAGAATGGGTTGAACCGGTATCAAATAAAGTATAGACTTCGTTAGAGTTTATGATAAGCTTACCCGTGATGACCTCATTCGGGTTCCTTGCGTTCTGGGAGGTCACAACAAACGCTCTCCCTTGCACAACCGTTTTGACTTTTCTGGGACGGCCTTTGGTGCCTCCATCCTAGCTGAATTTGTCTTCGGTAAACGACAAAAACGGGCTAAATGACCTTCTCTTCCACAATTATAACATGCTTTGGACGGCATCGCGCAGTTTGGACTGATGTGCCCCTCCCCTCCGCATTTGAAACATATGATAGGTGGTCGTTCTCCTTCCTTAACGACAGGTGCTGGTGCTGACGTCTTTCCATCATTGTTGAATCTCCTCTTCTTGAAATTCCATTCTTATTATTTTGGCCCTGATTACCACCGAAGTGGTTACCATTTCTGCCTGTTGATTCCCTCCACGCTTGTTGTCACCGCTTCGATGACTGCTCTCACTGGTATTATCATTTTCCGCTGCTCTCTTTTGGTTGCGTTATCTCGTTATCGCGCTCCACCAACTGAGCCCTATTTACAACATCTGAATACAAACACAGTTTATGAGAAACAAGATGTTGACGTATCTCCGGCTTCAAACCTCTTAAAAATATCCGCGTCATTCTTTCTTCATTATCCACCAGGTGGGACGCAAACCGGATAACCCGCAAATTTTGCCTCGTACTGCGACACGGTCATATTATTCTGCTCCAATTTGATGAACTCCACCTCCTTCATGTGACGAATACTCTCGGGAAAGTATTTGTCGTTAACAGATCTTGGAACTTCTCCCAAGACATCTTCAGTGCGGCAGGTTGAGTACGCTTTATCGATTCCCCCAGTAATCTGCCTCTCCTCGCAACATAAAGGCGGCAAAGGGAACCTTTTGCTCCTCGGAGCAACCCAAGACATCAAATATCTTGGTGATCTGCTTATCCATGTTTCAGCTACAAGTGGTTTGGGTTCTCCCTTAAACTCCGGTGGTCCCAGCTCCTTAAACTGTTTAGCGGTGACCGCCTGAGAGTTTTCAGTATTTCCACCTACGTTGTGGACAGGAGCCGCTTTCACCTGTTGTTGCATGAATTGCATAAAGCCTCTGAACATTTGATCATTCATCATTTGGTCAGTGTTGTTGTTTGCATGAGGATTGATACCTTCCTGATGCACATTATCATGATTATTGATGTGTGGTGAATCAACAGTCGTCTGTGCTCCATTGCTATTCTCAACATTCTCGGATGCCATTTTCAGATACTGCCACAAAATAAAAATTAATTGATATGTCATATATTATCCTTATTTATGACCGACCAATTAAATACCATGCAAATAAACTTAGGTAGGTCATACTAGCGAAGGAATTCCCCGTCTCTCCCCTCCTAGTTCTATTCTCACATCCTAGCCAGGGATCATATCCCTAAGCTTTGATACCAACTGTGACGCCCCCCAAAATTAGGTATACATCACCCATCTTGGGTCGTCAGATACATAGTACAGAATACAAATACAACTGATTAATACATCTGTCGTATACAATACGACAAAACATAAACTGTGAGTTTGAATACAAATATTATCTTCTAGAGAGTATTCATACTCAAAAGGAGTCCTCACTATTCTATGTAATGGTGTGTTAATAAATGTAATGAGGACTCCTTTTGAGTATGAATACTCTCTAGAAGATAATATTTGTATTCAAACTCACAGTTTATGTTTTGTCGTATTGTATACGACAGATGTATTAATCAGTTGTATTTGTATTCTGTACTATGTATCTGACGACCCAAGATGGGTGATGTATACCTAATTTTGGGGGCGTCACAGTGGTAATCGTGGCCGTGATAATAGAAGGAGCGAGTCGGGAGGAGATTTCAAGAAGAGAAGGTACAATAATGATAACGTGAAGACGTCAGGACAAACATCAACTGCTTTTAGGGGAGGAGAACGAGCTCCGGTCGTTTATTACAAATGCGGAAAGGAGGGACACATCAGCCCAAACTGCCCACAACAGTTCGAGGTATGTTATAACTGTGGAAAGGAATGTCATATAGCTAAAGATTGTCTTGTTGCGAAACCAAGTTCAATGGGGATAGTGACTCTGAAGGCTGTTCCGGACAAGTCAAAGTCGGTGGTTCCTGGAAGGGCGTTTGTCGTGACTGCCCAAAACGCGAGGAACCCAAACGAGGTGATCACGGGTAAGGTAATCATAAACTCTTACGAAGTTTATACCTTATTAGATACCGGTTCTACCCATTCTTTTATCTCTCCTGCTTGTGCTCAACGTTTAAACTTGACTATGGAGAAATTAGACTTTGACCTATCTGTGAAGACTCCGTTAGGAGAAACTTTTATTACATCTACAGTTTAGAAATCTTGCTTAATCCAAGTTGGCACAATCACATTACCTGTTGACCTTATCTCTTTAAAGATACTTGCTTTTGATGTAATTTTAGGAATTGATTAGTTAACTACTCATCATGCCAAAATTGATTGTTTTCGTAAGGTTGTTAGTTTTTATATTCCTAACTAACCTGTTATGCTAATTAAAGCAACCAAACCACTAAAATCAATCGCTGTCATATCAAGCCATAAAGCCATTCGTTTATTGAAAAACGGATGTCAAGCTTTCATAGCCCATGTTATGAACTTGAACAAAAACACGTCAGATTTGAATAATATTTCTGTTGTTAGTGAATTTTCTGACTTATTTCCTGAAGAACTTCCCGGTCTACCCCCAGAACGTGAAGTTGAATTCTTTATTAACCTTGAACCTGGTACAAAGCCCATTTCTAAAATCCCATATCGAATGGCTCCTATTGAACTTCAGGAGTTAAAGGTTCAACTACAGGAGTTGTTGGACATCGGTTTTATTCGTCCTAATACATCTCCTTGGGGTGCTCCTGTGTTATTTGTAAAAAAGAAAGACGGGAGTATGCGACTTTATATCGACTATCGAGAATTGAATCATGTCACTATCAAGAATAGGTATCCGCTACCTCGCATTGATGACCTGTTTGACCAGTTGCAAGGAGCATAATTATTTTCAAAGATCGATCTTCTTTCTGGATATCATCAGCTAAAGATTAAAACTGAGGATATTTCAAAGACTGCCTTCAGAACTCGGGTACGAGCATTATGAATTCTTAGTCATGTCTTTTGGATTGACTAATGCTCCTGCTGCCTTCATGGATATGATGAACCGTGTATTCAAAGAATATTTAGATCAGTTCGTTGTTGTCTTTATTGATGACATCCTCATCTATTCCAAAAGCCGTGAAGATCATGAGCGCCATTTGAAGTTGGTACTGCAAAGGCTTCGTGAAAATAAGCTATATACCAAATTGAAGAAATACGAGTTCTGGCTTGAGGAAGTGGCATTCCTTGGGCACGTGGTGTCAAAACATGGAGTATCTGTCGACCCGGCGAAGATTGAAGCCATACAAAGTTGGGAGCAAACCGAAGTCGGTGACCGAAGTACGTAGCTTTCTGGCTTAGCTGTATTACCGAGATTCGTGGAAGGATTTTCTAGAATCGCTACTCTCCGTTAACTCAGCTGACTCGGAAGGATACAAAATTCGGTTGGAGCGAGATTGTGAGAAGAGTTTTCAAGAACTCAAGAGGTGACTCATTTCGGCACCTGTTCTGACAATACCATCTGGTTCGGATGGATTTGTTATCTACAGCGATGCTTCAGGCAAAGGGTTAGGATGTGTTCTCATGCAACATGGGAAAGTCATAGCCTATGCCTCGCGACAACTCAAAGAATATGAGAAAAATTATCCTACTCATGATTTGGAGTTGGCAGCAGTCGTTTTCGCGTTGAAGATTTGGATACACTACCTGTATGGGGAGAAAGTGGAGATCTATACGGATCATAAAAGCCTCAAATATTTCTTCACCCAAAAGGAACTCAACATGCGGCAACGACGTTGGCTCGAGCTGTTGAAAGATTACAATCATACCATCCAATATCATCCTGGAAAAGTGAACGTAGTAGCTGACGCATTGAGTAGAAGATCATACGCGGGTACGAGTGCAATGTTGTTAACATAAAGGCCCATTCTGTATGACTTGCAAAGGATGGAGATAGAGATGAAGGCTCCAAGTACTCACGTGATGATATCAAACATACGAGTAGAACCGACTTTAATCGATAAAGTTAAAGCTGCTCAAGCTACGGACATGAAGCTGATGCGTATAAAAAAGAAAGTGCAAGAAGGTGCTATTCCAAAAGTAAGAATCGATGAAGAAGGAATACTTCGAGTCAACTCCAGACTTTGTGTTCCTAACGATTTTGATTTGAAGCATAGAATAATGATGGAGGCACACAACACACCATTTGTAATCCATCCTGGGAGTACCAAAATGTATCACGATCTTCGACATACATTTTGGTGGAGCAATATGAAAAGAGAGTTCGCGGAGTTTATCTCGAGGTGTTTAACTTGTCAACGTGTAAAAGTGGAGCATCAAGTACCAAAGGGTTCATTGCAACCACTTGAGATTCTGAAATGGAAGTGGGAACACATTACTATGGATTTCGTTACGGTTCTTCCCAAGGTGTCTCAAGGCATAGATGCGATTTGGGTCATTGTTGATAGATTAACCAAGTCTGTAAGACCCCGAATTTTATGAAATAAAAGTATTCAATTTTTCTTATAATTACCATTCAGTAAATGGTTAAATTGATAAATTTTAAAGTTAAGGGTGAAATATGAATTTTTTTTCAAAATAAGCAAGTGGTTATAAAATAATCATTGTTGTCGGGGAATATTCGTTTGGTCGTGGAATATTCTTTCTGTCGGGGAATATTCGTACGACGCGCAGCTATTTGTGGGCCCCATAACGAATAACTGTCGGGTGAAGAAAACGACAAATTTAAGTTTTTACAAATAACGGCGTAGTTGTTACCGTTAACACTGTTGGAATACCCGTTGGTTAAAATACAGTAATACGCGTTATTACACAGTAGCATACGGTATTGCACAGTATTTTTAAAATTATTGATTCTTACGTAAGAAGGCACTACTCAATAATTGTTACAGTAATTACTGTTCAATATTTTACTTTATTGATTCAATAATTGTTGTGTTGATATTTTATATTATTGTTGTTTCAATAATTTGTTGCTGCACAGTATTTCCCATTATCAGATCAATAATTCATATTATTTGAATAGTATTATTATTAGATAGCATTATTGGCAATGTCTAGAAAGTTCTGTCTAAGGAGAGGTTTGGTCACCTAATTGCGCGCCAGTAAGGAAAAATTCTTATTGGAAAGCCCCCTCTTCCCTGGGAACGGCCTGGTTGTCATAAATGTGATTCTGTAATATTATTTGTGAATAATTAATTATTGATTCATATGATAAGGAAATATTTATTTTATGTGGATATAAACAAGGGATATATTTTTGTGGTAAAAAATGAAGGAGTTAATGTTGAGGTTTTTATCAGTATTTTTGTCAGAATGGAGGTATTAAAAATTAGGGTTTTTGAGATATTTTGCGGGGGTTTTATAATTTTTAATCCGACCGTTGGATCGTGGTAATTTTTTTATATTTTATACATATATAAGTTGAGTATATGCCCACAAATTTGAACCGTTAAAAATGAACGTATGATTTATTATGAATTTTACGAGATGACTGGTTCAGAAATTGTTGAATTTTCGGAGTTTATCATTTTGGTGGAAAATTCTAGAATTGGTGGGCCCCACTTGTGGTTGGTGAAGAAATGTGCTGAATTATATTTCAAATGTGGTGGGTAGGAATAGTAGCAGGTAAAGCCATCAGGTTGCAGGTCAAACCTACCAAAATTTTTCTATAAATAGAGGGCTAAGTTAGAATTGAAAATCACACCAGAAACATAAGTTTTCTCTCTTTCTCTCTCTAGATATTGAGTGTATTTTGTGAGTATTTAGATACTCTGTGAGTTTCTATTCATCAGTGCAAGTTTCCTTCAGCCTTATACCGATCAGAAGTACTGCTCTTTTGAGGTAAGGATAGTAAGGGATAGTAAGGGATAGTAAGGGATTGTAAGGGATGGTAAGGGATAGTAATGGATTTTAAGGGTTGTTATGATTTTCAGTTTCGTAATTTTTTTGATCTTCAAAAATTATGAAAAAATTTGAAATGATATTTTGATGAGTTTTATTGACTGTGTCCAAAAATGGTGATTTTTGGATGTATAGATTGAGAGTTATAAATTTTATGAGAAAAGACTATTTTAAAAGTAACAGCTTATAATTCCTTGTGGTTAACTCCAAAATTGATGAAATTTTTATTGGGAGTACATGTATATGATAGGAGTATACTCTGTGAATTTCAGAATTTTTAGACAAAAGTACAATTTTTGATAAATGTCTAAATATTCGGCTATTTTGGCCATATGAAAAATAGTAAATGACTTTTTAAAAATTCTGAGAAAAATATATGTTTACTATGGGACTATATTATGCTAAATCCCAGAAAAGAAATATTTTTGGAACTGATTTGGTATTTTTCATGAAAATAGTCTAGTTATGAGTAAATGAATTAAATATGTTTTGTGAAGAAATAAAAATTGAAAAATAGGATTTTATGGCTTGAGAATCCTATATGAGGTATATGCAGATTTTTGATGAGGGTTTTGGTTATTGATGATGAAATTGTAAGAGTTGGCATTTTATGATGATTAAATGCATTAATTAGTAAAGTGTAAACAATTAAAATAAATTGTTTATAAATTTAAGTAATGTTATTCTTTCAATATCATTATACCGAAATATTGGTATGAATTTTATTATAAAATTTCTATCTTTTGTGTCAGGGTTACTATTCATGAGTTACGAATATTACTCTTGAGATTAAAACTATATGTTGATCATATTATTTTTATCATCATATATAACATTTTATAACCCTGATGTTGAAATTCTCTTTCACTGGAGTGTAAAGATGGATAGATTATTGGTATGATCATGACTAGGGTTCTCTTTGGCCTGTAGTGCAAAGTTGAATTGTGACTGGTATGATCATGACCATTGAATTTATAATTGAATATCTTAAGCTTAAGTGCAAAGGTGAATTGATCAACATGGTTATAATTATTGTTTATATAAATTCTGAAATGATTATATATTTCTTTGAGATATGAATATATTTGGCCTATAGTGCAAATATGAATTGTTGATGAATATCTTTGGCATGTAGTGCAAAGATGGCCTGTTGATGAATATCTTTGGCCTGTAGTGCAAAGATGAACTGTTGTTGAATATCTTTGGCCCGTAGTGCAAAGATGGTTTGTTGATGAATATCTTTGGCCCGTAGTGCAAAGATGGTTTGTTGATGAATATCTTTGGCCCGTAGTGCAAAGATGGATTTGTTAGTATGATTATAAACAGGAATTGTGATTTGGTATAACCATGATCTTTGATGTTTCAGGTGATGAAAATATTCTTCGTCCTGGGTGCGAAGAAAAATTTATAGTCACAATTATGATTATGAGTTATTCATATGATTGTGGAAAGGAACTGTTGAGTGATGTTACATGGATAAAACATTGTTGGTGATTTTTAACATGGAGAAAATAATAGACTTTATAGTCTATTTGACTCTTCTAATGGATTGCTCGTTCCGCTGCAACTATGGTTGAAATTTTTTATCATTTACCATATGTTCTAAATCTCTGATTTATTGTTGATGAAGGCTATTGATAATTGAATTATCTTTAGTCATGATATTCTTTACTGAGCTAGTTGTGCTCACCCTTTTGCTTCATAATTCCTTTCAGGTAATAAGAGTGTAGCTGGGTCGAGCGGGGGTAACAAGGGAATAGAACGGTGGTCATCATTTAGTAGTTATATTTGGTGAATCCAATAGGGTAAGGTGTACCCAACGTTGGAAGGGTGGTTTGCCACTATCATACAAGATGTCTAACGACATACAACCTCGTGTCATCATAAGACAGGGATGTGCTCATCCACTTGCTGAGTATATATACGAGCACTACCTATATAATCTTGGTGTTTGTTTAAAGTATAATTCTCAATTAGAGACAGTGGAGATAATGATAAGTCAAGAGAAGACTCACCATTGGGAAGAAATGATAGTAATCTTCTCGTTTTTCTTTGGGTCTATTGGGTCAACCAAGAATAATTCTGTGGCCATATGATATCTATCATAACCTAGACGCATGGCCTCCCATGTACGAAGGTTTCCTTGAGCACTTCCCAAAGATTCTAATTTCTAAAACAATTTTTGACTATACCTTTATGTAAGGTGTCATTGTGAGGTGATGTCCACGGTTGGAACATGAGTCACATTTGGTATATATTTGTATCCAAACTCACAGCATATGTGTTGTTGTATTTTGCACGACAATTGTTGTAATAAAGTTATAGTTGTTTTCTGTACCATGTATTTGGCGACTCAGAATAGGTTGGATGGAATGGACCTATTTTGGGGTCGTTACATTTGGTATCAGAGCTATAAGTAAAGAGCCCCGAGCCTCTCGCTGGTGACTTCCTGTTGATGGGGGATGCACCGAAGCCAGACTCTCCGTAGGGGACGCCGTTCTGCGGTGGCAAACTGATAGGTATCAATGTAAGGTGCTGACATAGGTTGGTGTCCAGAGTTACATTTGGTATCAGAGCTTAGGGATATGATCTCTGGCGGAGATCGGGAAATATAACTAGGAGGGGAGAGATGAGTAAATTGTAACGACCCCAAAATAGGTCCATTCCATCCAACCCATTCTGAGTCGTCAAATACATGGTACAGAAAATAACTACAACTTTATTACAATAATTGTCGTGCAAAATATAACAACACATATGCTGTGAGTTTGGATACAAATATATACCAACTGTGACGTTGGACACCATCATGTATCAGCACTTCACAAAGTACCTTACATAAAGGTATAGTCAAAATTGTTTAGAAATTAGAATCTTTGGGAAATGCTCAAGGAAACCTTCGTACATGGGAGGCCACGCGTCTAGGTTATGATAGATATCATATGGCCACAGAATTATCCTTGGTTGACCCAATAGACCCCAAAGAAAAACGAGAAGATTACTATCATATTCTTCCCAATGGTGAGTCTTCTCTTGACTTATCATTATCTCTACTGTCTCCAATTGAGAATTATACTTTAAACAAACACCAAGATTATATAGGTAGTGCTCGTATATATACCCAGCAAGTGGATGAGCACATCCCTGTCTTATGATGACACGAGGTTGTATGTCGTTACACATCTTGTATGATAGTGGCAAACCACCCTTCCAACGTTGGGTACACCTTACCCTATTGGATTCACCAAATATAACTACTAAATGAACTTTTCTATACTGCTTCGGGAGAACCTCCACAGCTAGAGACCACCGTTCTATTTTTCCGTTACCCTCGCTCGACCCAGCTACACTCTTATTACCTGAAAGGAATTGTGAAGCAAAAGGGTGAGCACAACTAGCTCAGTAAAGAATATCATGACTAAAGATAATTAAATTATCAATAGCCTTCGTCAATAATAAATCAGAGATTTAGAACATATGGTAAATGATAAAAATTTCAACCATAGTTGCAGCGGAACGAGCAATCTATTAGAAGGGTCAAATAGACCATAAAGTCTATTATCTTCTCCACGTTAAAAATCCATCAACAATGTTTTATCCCTGTAACATCAATCAACAATTCTGGTCCACAATCATATGAATAACTCATAATCATAATTGTGACTATAAATTTTTCTTCGCACCCAGGACGAAGAATATTTTCATCACCTGTCTTTACCTGAAACATCAAAGATCATGGTTATACCAAATCACAGTTCCTGTTCATAATCATACTAATAACTTCATCTTTGCACTACGGGCCAAAGATATTCATCAACAAACCATCTTTGCACTACGGGCCAAAGATATTCAACAACAGTTCATCTTTGCACTACAGGCCAAAGATATTCATCAACATGCCATCTTTGCACTACATGCCAAAGATATTCATCAACAATTCATATTTGCACTACAGGCCAAATATATTCATATCTCAAAGAAATATATAATCATTTCAGAATTTATATAAACAATAATTATAACCATGTTGATCAATTCACCTTTGCACTTAAGCTTAAGATATTCAATTATAAATTCAATGGTCATGATCATACCAGTCACAATTCAACTTTGCACTACAGGCCAAAGAGAACCCTAGTCATGATCATACCAATAATCTACCCATCTTTACACTCCAGTGAAAGAGAATTTCAACATCAAGGTTATAAAAATGTTATATATGATAATAAAAATAATATGATCAACATATAGATTTAATCTCAAGAGTAATATTCATAAATCAACTATAATTTGGTTAGAAAAAGAAACCAATTTTGTCGTGAATAGTAACTCGTGAATAGTAACTCATGAATAGTAACTCGTGAATAGTAACTCATGAATAGTAACTCATGAATAGTAACCCTGACATGGAAAAGGTAGAAATTCCACAATAATATACATACCAATATTTCGGTATAATGATATTAAAAGAATAATATTCTTAAGCTTATAAACAATTTATTTAAATTGTTTACACTTTACTAATTAATGCATTTAATCATCATAAAATGCCAACTCTTAAGATTTCATCATCAATAACCAAAACCCTCATCAAAAATCTGCATATACCTCATATATAGGATTCTCAAGCCATAAAATCCTATTTTTCAATTTTCTTACTTCACATAACATATTTAATTCATTTTCTCATAACTAAACTATTTTCATGAAAAACACCAAATCCGTTCCAAAAATATTTCTTTTCTGGAATTTAGCATAATATAGTCCATAGTGAACATATATTTTTCTCAGAATTTTTAAAAGTCATTTTACTATTTTTCATATGGCCAAAACAGCCGAATATTTAGACATTTATCAAAAATTGTACTTTTATCTAAGAATTCTAAAATTTACAGAGTATACTCCTATCATATACATGTACTCCCAATAAAAATTTCATCAATTTTGGAGTTAACCACAAGGAGTTATAAGCGGTTACTTTTAAAATAGTCTTTTCTCATAAAATTCATAACTCTCAATCTATACATCCAAAAATCACCATTTTTGGACACAATCAAGAAAACTCATCAAAATATCATTTCAAATTTTTCTAGAATTTTTGAAGGTCAGAAAAATTACGAAACTGAAAATCATAACAACCCTTAAAATCCCTTAATATCCCTTACTATCCCTTACAATCCCTTACAATCCCTTACCTCAAAAGAGCAGTACTTCTGACTGGATATCGGATATGATACTGAAGGAAACTTGCACTAATGAATAGCAACTCACCAAGTATCTAAAAACTCACAAAATATACTTCATAATATAGAGAGAGAAAGAGAGAAAACTTATGTTTCTGGTGTGATTTCCAATTCTAACTTAGCCCTCTATTTATAGGAAAATTTTGGTAGGTTTTGAATTTTACCTGCAACCTGATGGCTTTACCTACTATTCCACCCACCACATTTGAAATATAATTCAGCACATTTCTTCACCAACCACAAGTGGAGCCCACCAATTCTAGAATTTTCCACCAAAATGATTTATAACCTGATTTCCGAATCAGCCACCTCTTAAAATTCATAACAAATCATACGTTCATTTTTAACGGTTCAAAATTTATGGACATATACTCAACTTATATATGTATAACATGTCCAAAAATTACCACGATCCAACGGTCGGATTAAAAATTATAACCCCCGTAAAATATCTCAAAAACCCTGATTTTTAATACCTCCATTCCGACAAAAATACTGATAAAAACCTCAACATTAACTCCTTCATTTTTAACCACAAAAATATATCCCTCATTTATATCCACATAATATAAATATTTCCTTATCATATGAATCAATAATTAATTATTCACAATAATATTACAGAATCACATTTATGACAACCAGGCCGTTCCCAGGAAAGAGGGGGCTTTCCAATAAGAATTTCTCCTTACTGGCGCGCAATTAGATGACCAAACCTCTCCTTAGACAGAACTTTCTAGACATTCTCAATAATGCTATCTAATAATACTATTCAAATAATATGAATTATTGATCTGATAATGGAAAATACTGTGCAGCAACAATTATTGAACAACAATAATACAAAATTTCAACGTAGCAATTATTGAATCAATAAAATAAAATATTGAACAGTAATTACTGTAACAATTATTGAGTAGTGCCTTCTTACGTAAGAATCAATAATTTCAAAAATACTGTGCAATACCGTGTGCTACTGTGCAATAACGCGTATTACTGTATTTTAATCACCGGGTATTTCAACAGTGTTAACGGTAACAACTACGCCGTTATTTGTAAAAACTTAAATTTGTCGTTTTCTTCGCCCGACAGTTATTCTGTTATGGGGCCCACAAATAGCTGCGCCGTCGTACGAATATTCCCCGACAGAAAGAATATTCCACGACCTAAACGAATATTCCCCGACAACAATGATTATTTTATAACCACTTGCTTATTTTCAAAAAAATTCACATTCCACCCATAACTTTAAACTTTTATCAATTTAACCATTTACTGAATAGTAATTATAAGAAAAATTGAATACTTTTATTTCATAAAATTCGGGGTCTTACATAAATCCTTCACTAGTGTGTCCTACCTAAGCTTATTTGTTGGTCAGTCATAATATTAGGATATTATGTGATATGTTAATTTGTTAAATTAACCCTTGTTTTGAAGCTGTATTCTAGAATGATATATGAAATACAGGAGATGAGCAATGGAGAAATTATGATGACAGGGAAGATGGAATCTGAAATGAAAGGAAGGTATTCTCAACTCTTCGAAATACCAGGTACGTAAATTTCGGGGACGAAATTTCATAAGGAGGGGAGATTGTAAGACCCCGAATTTTATGAAATAAAAGTATTCAATTTTTCTTATAATTACCATTCAGTAAATGGTTAAATTGATAAATTTTAAAGTTAAGGGTGAAATATGAATTTTTTTTCAAAATAAGCAAGTGGTTATAAAATAATCATTGTTGTCGGGGAATATTCGTTTGGTCGTGGAATATTCTTTCTGTCGGGGAATATTCGTACGACGGCGCGCAGCTATTTGTGGGCCCCATAACGAATAACTGTCGGGTGAAGAAAACGACAAATTTAAGTTTTTACAAATAACGGCGTAGTTGTTACCGTTAACACTGTTGGAATACCCGTTGGTTAAAATACAGTAATACGCGTTATTACACAGTAGCATACGGTATTGCACAGTATTTTTAAAATTATTGATTCTTACGTAAGAAGGCACTACTCAATAATTGTTACAGTAATTACTGTTCAATATTTTACTTTATTGATTCAATAATTGTTGCGTTGATATTTTATATTATTGTTGTTTCAATAATTGTTGCTGCACAGTATTTCCCATTATCAGATCAATAATTCATATTATTTGAATAGTATTATTAGATAGCATTATTGGCAATGTCTAGAAAGTTCTGTCTAAGGAGAGGTTTGGTCACCTAATTGCGCGCCAGTAAGGAAAAATTCTTATTGGAAAGCCCCCTCTTCCCTGGGAACGGCCTGGTTGTCATAAATGTGATTCTGTAATATTATTTGTGAATAATTAATTATTGATTCATATGATAAGGAAATATTTATTTTATGTGGATATAAACAAGGGATATATTTTTGTGGTTAAAAATGAAGGAGTTAATGTTGAGGTTTTTATCAGTATTTTTGTCAGAATGGAGGTATTAAAAATTAGGGTTTTTGAGATATTTTGCGGGGGTTATAATTTTTAATCCGACCGTTGGATCGTGGTAATTTTTTTATATTTTATACATATATAAGTTGAGTATATGCCCACAAATTTTGAACCGTTAAAAATGAACGTATGATTTATTATGAATTTTACGAGATGACTGGTTCAGAAATTGTTGAATTTTCGGAGTTTATCATTTTGGTGGAAAATTCTAGAATTGGTGGGCCCCACTTGTGGTTGGTGAAGAAATGTGCTGAATTATATTTCAAATGTGGTGGGTAGGAATAGTAGCAGGTAAAGCCATCAGGTTGCAGGTCAAACCTACCAAAATTTTTCTATAAATAGAGGGCTAAGTTAGAATTGAAAATCACACCAGAAACATAAGTTTTCTCTCTTTCTCTCTCTAGATTATTGAGTGTATTTTGTGAGTATTTAGATACTCTGTGAGTTTCTATTCATCAGTGCAAGTTTCCTTCAGCCTTATACCGATCAGAAGTACTGCTCTTTTGAGGTAAGGGATAGTAAGGGATAGTAAGGGATAGTAAGGGATTGTAAGGGATGGTAAGGGATAGTAATGGATTTTAAGGGTTGTTATGATTTTCAGTTTCGTAATTTTTTTGATCTTCAAAAATTATGAAAAAATTTGAAATGATATTTTGATGAGTTTTATTGACTGTGTCCAAAAATGGTGATTTTTGGATGTATAGATTGAGAGTTATAAATTTTATGAGAAAAGACTATTTTAAAAGTAACAGCTTATAATTCCTTGTGGTTAACTCCAAAATTGATGAAATTTTTATTGGGAGTACATGTATATGATAGGAGTATACTCTGTGAATTTCAGAATTTTTAGACAAAAGTACAATTTTTGATAAATGTCTAAATATTCGGCTATTTTGGCCATATGAAAAATAGTAAATGACTTTTAAAAATTCTGAGAAAAATATATGTTTACTATGGGACTATATTATGCTAAATCCCAGAAAAGAAATATTTTTGGAACTGATTTGGTATTTTTCATGAAAATAGTCTAGTTATGAGTAAATGAATTAAATATGTTTTGTGAAGAAATAAAAATTGAAAAATAGGATTTTATGGCTTGAGAATCCTATATGAGGTATATGCAGATTTTTGATGAGGGTTTTGGTTATTGATGATGAAATTGTAAGAGTTGGCATTTTATGATGATTAAATGCATTAATTAGTAAAGTGTAAACAATTAAAATAAATTGTTTATAAATTTAAGTAATGTTATTCTTTCAATATCATTATACCGAAATATTGGTATGAATTTTATTGTAAAATTTCTATCTTTTGTGTCAGGGTTACTATTCATGAGTTACGAATATTACTCTTGAGATTAAAACTATATGTTGATCATATTATTTTTATCATCATATATAACATTTTTATAACCCTGATGTTGAAATTCTCTTTCACTGGAGTGTAAAGATGGATAGATTATTGGTATGATCATGACTAGGGTTCTCTTTGGCCTGTAATGCAAAGTTGAATTGTGACTGGTATGATCATGACCATTGAATTTATAATTGAATATCTTAAGCTTAAGTGCAAAGGTGAATTGATCAACATGGTTATAATTATTGTTTATATAAATTCTGAAATGATTATATATTTCTTTGAGATATGAATATATTTGGCCTATAGTGCAAATATGAATTGTTGATGAATATCTTTGGCATGTAGTGCAAAGATGGCCTGTTGATGAATATCTTTGGCCTGTAGTGCAAAGATGAACTGTTGTTGAATATCTTTGGCCCGTAGTGCAAAGATGGTTTGTTGATGAATATCTTTGGCCCGTAGTGCAAAGATGGTTTGTTGATGAATATCTTTGGCCCGTAGTGCAAAGATGGATTTGTTAGTATGATTATAAACAGGAATTGTGATTTGGTATAACCATGATCTTTGATGTTTCAGGTGATGAAAATATTCTTCGTCCTGGGTGCGAAGAAAAATTTATAGTCACAATTATGATTATGAGTTATTCATATGATTGTGGAAAGGAACTGTTGAGTGATGTTACATGGATAAAACATTGTTGGTGGATTTTTAACATGGAGAAAATAATAGACTTTATAGTCTATTTGACTCTTCTAATGGATTGCTCGTTCCGCTGCAACTATGGTTGAAATTTTTTATCATTTACCATATGTTCTAAATCTCTGATTTATTGTTGATGAAGGCTATTGATAATTGAATTATCTTTAGTCATGATATTCTTTACTGAGCTAGTTGTGCTCACCCTTTTGCTTCATAATTCCTTTCAGGTAATAAGAGTGTAGCTGGGTCGAGCGGGGGTAACAAGGGAATAGAACGGTGGTCATCATTTAGTAGTTATATTTGGTGAATCCAATAGGGTAAGGTGTACCCAACGTTGGAAGGGTGGTTTGCCACTATCATACAAGATGTCTAACGACATACAACCTCGTGTCATCATAAGACAGGGATGTGCTCATCCACTTGCTGAGTATATATACGAGCACTACCTATATAATCTTGGTGTTTGTTTAAAGTATAATTCTCAATTAGAGACAGTGGAGATAATGATAAGTCAAGAGAAGACTCACCATTGGGAAGAATATGATAGTAATCTTCTCGTTTTTCTTTGGGGTCTATTGGGTCAACCAAGAATAATTCTGTGGCCATATGATATCTATCATAACCTAGACGCATGGCCTCCCATGTACGAAGGTTTCCTTGAGCACTTCCCAAAGATTCTAATTTCTAAAACAATTTTTTGACTATACCTTTATGTAAGGTGTCATTGTGAGGTGATGTCCACGGTTGGAACATGAGTCACATTTGGTATATATTTGTATCCAAACTCACAGCATATGTGTTGTTGTATTTTGCACGACAATTGTTGTAATAAAGTTATAGTTGTTTTCTGTACCATGTATTTGGCGACTCAGAATAGGTTGGATGGAATGGACCTATTTTGGGGTCGTTACATTTGGTATCAGAGCTATAAGTAAAGAGCCCCGAGCCTCTCGCTGGTGACTTCCTGTTGATGGGGGATGCACCGAAGCCAGACTCTCCGTAGGGACGCCGTTCTGCGGTGGCAAACTGATAGGTATCAATGTAAGGTGCTGACATAGGTTGGTGTCCAGAGTTACATTTGGTATCAGAGCTTAGGGATATGATCTCTGGCGGAGATCGGGAAATATAACTAGGAGGGGAGAGATGAGTAAATCCTTCGCTAGTGTGTCCTACCTAAGCTTATTTGTTGGTCAGTCATATATATTAGGATATTATGTGATATGTTAATTTGTTAAATTAACCCTTGTTTTGAAGCTGTATTCTAGAATGATATATGAAATACAGGAGATGAGCAATGGAGAAATTATGATGACAGGGAAGATGGAATCTGAAATGAAAGGAAGGTATTCTCAACTCTTCGAAATACCAGGTACGTAAATTTCGGGGACGAAATTTCATAAGGAGGGAGATTGTAAGACCCCGAATTTTATGAAATAAAAGTATTCAATTTTTCTTATAATTACCATTCAGTAAATGGTTAAATTGATAAATTTTAAAGTTAAGGGTGAAATATGAATTTTTTTTCAAAATAAGCAAGTGGTTATAAAATAATCATTGTTGTCGGGGAATATTCGTTTGGTCGTGGAATATTCTTTCTGTCGGGGAATATTCGTACGACGGCGCAGCTATTTGTGGGCCCCATAACGAATAACTGTCGGGTGAAGAAAACGACAAATTTAAGTTTTTACAAATAACGGCGTAGTTGTTACCGTTAACACTGTTGGAATACCCGTTGGTTAAAATACAGTAATACGCGTTATTACACAGTAGCATACGGTATTGCACAGTATTTTTAAAATTATTGATTCTTACGTAAGAAGGCACTACTCAATAATTGTTACAGTAATTACTGTTCAATATTTTACTTTATTGATTCAATAATTGTTGCGTTGATATTTTATATTATTGTTGTTTCAATAATTGTTGCTGCACAGTATTTCCCATTATCAGATCAATAATTCATATTATTTGAATAGTATTATTAGATAGCATTATTGGCAATGTCTAGAAAGTTCTGTCTAAGGAGAGGTTTGGTCACCTAATTGCGCGCCAGTAAGGAAAAATTCTTATTGGAAAGCCCCCTCTTCCCTGGGAACGGCCTGGTTGTCATAAATGTGATTCTGTAATATTATTTGTGAATAATTAATTATTGATTCATATGATAAGGAAATATTTATTTTATGTGGATATAAACAAGGGATATATTTTTGTGGTTAAAAATGAAGGAGTTAATGTTGAGGTTTTTATCAGTATTTTTGTCAGAATGGAGGTATTAAAAATTAGGGTTTTTGAGATATTTTGCGGGGGTTATAATTTTTAATCCGACCGTTGGATCGTGGTAATTTTTTTATATTTTATACATATATAAGTTGAGTATATGCCCACAAATTTTGAACCGTTAAAAATGAACGTATGATTTATTATGAATTTTACGAGATGACTGGTTCAGAAATTGTTGAATTTTCGGAGTTTATCATTTTGGTGGAAAATTCTAGAATTGGTGGGCCCCACTTGTGGTTGGTGAAGAAATGTGCTGAATTATATTTCAAATGTGGTGGGTAGGAATAGTAGCAGGTAAAGCCATCAGGTTGCAGGTCAAACCTACCAAAATTTTTCTATAAATAGAGGGCTAAGTTAGAATTGAAAATCACACCAGAAACATAAGTTTTCTCTCTTTCTCTCTCTAGATTATTGAGTGTATTTTGTGAGTATTTAGATACTCTGTGAGTTTCTATTCATCAGTGCAAGTTTCCTTCAGCCTTATACCGATCAGAAGTACTGCTCTTTTGAGGTAAGGGATAGTAAGGGATAGTAAGGGATTGTAAGGGATGGTAAGGGATAGTAATGGATTTTAAGGGTTGTTATGATTTTAGTTCAGTATACCATCCTCAAACGGACGGGCAATCAGAGAGGAGTATTCAAACCCTTGAAGATCTATTAAGACTCTGTGTTCTAGATTTCAAAGGAAGTTGGGATAAGTACTTGCCACTAGTGGAATTCTCCTACAATAATAGTTATCAAGCAAGTATAGGTATGGCTCCATTTGAAGCCTTGTATGGACGAAAGTGTGGTTCTCCAGTATGCTGGGATGAGGTGGGTGAAGCAACGTTATTGGGACCAGAATTGGTGCGCATAACTACAGAGAAGATCCAAACGATTCGACAACGTATACAAACGTCACATGATCGACAAAAGAGTTATGCGGATCTTCATCGAAAGGATGTAGAATTTAGTATTGGGGATCATGTATTATTACGTGTTGCACCATGGAGAGGAGTTATAAGATTTGGGAAGAGAGGAAAGCTCAATCCACGATTTGTTGGTCCATTTGAAATTCTTGACCGAATAAGAAATGTGGCATATCGACTCGCATTACCTCCAAGCATGTCTCGTGTTCATAATGTTTTTCACATATCTGTGCTTCGTAAATATGTGAAAGACCCGAACCACATAATTGAGTTAGAACCAGACGAGATAGCCGAAGATTTAACGTACGAGGAGGTACCTGTTAAGATCTTGGATAGGAAAGAGCATGTTTTACGTACGAAGGTTATACCACAAGTTAAGGTTTTGTGGAGAAACCGTGCTATTGAAGAAATGACCTGGGAGTTGGAATCAGAAATAAAAGCGAGGTATCCTCACCTTTTCGAAACACCAGGTACGTACATCAATTTCGAGGACGAAATTTCATAAGGAGGGGAGGTTGTAAGACCCCAACTTATTAATAAATAAAATTAAATTTCTTCTATTTATTATTTTGAAATAGAAAGGGTTGATTTGATTAATGTGGTTAGTTATGGGTGAAATGTGCAAATTTTGCAAAATAAGCAAGTGGTTATAAAATATTTATTTTTGGTCGGTGAATATTCGGTTGGTCGTGGAATATTCTTGCTGTCGGGGAATATTCGTACGACGGCACAGCCTTGTGTGGGCCCCATAACAGAAAGCGATTGGATGAAGAAAACGACAAGTATAAGTTGTTTATAATTAACGGCATAGTTGTTATCGTTAATACTGTTGGAATACCTGGTGGTTAAAATACAATAGCACACGGTATTGCACCAATTATTGATTATTACGTAAGAAGACACTACTTAATAATTGTTACAGTAGTTATTGTTCAATATTTTATTTTATTGATTCAATAATTGTTGCGTTGATATTTTATATTATTGTTGTTTCAACAATTGTTGTTGCACAGTATTTCCCATTATCAGATCAATAATTCATATTATTTGAATAATATTATTAGATAACATTATTGGTAATGTCTAGAAAGTTCTATATAAGAAGAGGTTTGGTTATCTAATTGCGCGCCAGTAAGGAGAAATCCTTATTGGAAAGCCCCCTCTTTCTTGGGAACGGCCTGGTTGTCATAAATGTGATTCTGTAATATTATTTGTGAATAATTAATTATTGATTCATATGATAAGGAAATATTTATTTTATGTGGATATAAATGAGGGATATATTTTTTGTGGTTAAAAATGAAGGAGTTAATGTTGAGGTTTTTATCAGTATTTTTGTCGGAATGGAGGTATTAAAAATCAGGATTTTTGAGATATTTTGCGGGGGTTATAATTTTTAATCCAACCGTTGGATCGTGATAATTTTTGGATATGTTATACATATATAAGTTGAGTATATGTCCACAAATTTTGAACCGTTAAAAATAAACGTATGATTTATTATGAATTTTACTAGATGACTGGTTCAGAAATTGTTGAATTTTCGGAGTTAATCATTTTGATGGAAAATTCTAGAATTGGTGGGCCCCACTCTTGGTTGGTGAAGAAATGCGCTGAGATTTTTATTCAAATGTGGTGGGTGGGAATAGTAGCAGGTAAAGCCATCAGGTTGCAGGTTAAGTCTGCTTCGGCGTGCTAACATTTTCCTATAAATAGAGGGCTAAGTTCGAATTGAAAATCACACCAGAAACAAGTTTTCTCTCTTTCTCTCTCTAGATTATTGAGTGTATTTTGTGAGTATTTAGATGCTTTGAGAGTTTCTATTCATCAGAGTAAATTTCTTTCAGCCTTATACCGGTATTCCGACCAGAAGTACTGATATTTTGAGGTAAGGGATATTATTTTCTTCTTAAATGATATTATTTTCTTCAATATCATTATGCTGAAATATTGATATGAGTTTTTTTTACCAAATTTAGAACTTTTTGTGTCGGGATTATTATTCATGTATACGGCACTATTCACCGAAAAATAAAATTTTTCCTTTTTGTCCAAGATATCTATTATGGTTACTATCTTTGATTGTATCCATATTTTGATCGTTATTTTTGAATTCTGCTTCACAATTGATTATTATGAAGTATTATTGATCTTGGATAAACTGTTATACGAATCCCGACTATTTGTCCTCCTGTCTTACTGGATTCGTTTTCTTTAAGATATTTTTCATCATCCTCAGTCCTAAATGATGATATTACTGAATATCTTTGGCATATAGTGCAAAGATGTATGATTACTTGATGAATATCTTTGGCCTGTAGTGCAAAGATGAACAGGTGTTGAGATGAACATGACTGACTGGTGATACAAATGAATATCTTTGGCCTGTAGTGCAAAGATGATTATTTGGTTAAAGATGATTATTAATTGATGTTACAGGGATAAAATATTGATGATGGACTTTTAAATCTTAGAAGATGGTAGAATTCATTATCTACTTGACTCTTCTAATGGTTTGTTGTTTCCGCTGCAGTTGTTGATCTAAAACTTGTTGTCGATTATATTCTATCAGATTTTTTCCTGTTGAATACTAATGATAATTTGTTGTATATTATCTTAGTCATAATATTCTTTACTGGGCTAGTTGAGCTCACCCTTCTCCTTTTTGTTCTATTTTTCTTCTCAGGAGGTGAGAATATAGCAGGATCTATTCGGGGTATGGAGTGATGGTTCTAGAAAGATGTTTTAGCAGTCCTCACTATTTCTGTAAAATAGTATTTGAATAATTGTAATGAGGACTTATTTGAGTGTGAATATTGTCTAGAAGACAATATTTATATTTAAACTCACAGTATGTGTTGTCGTATTTTGCACGACAATTGTATTATTGAAGTTGTAGTTTTGTGACGCCCCCAAAATAGGTATACAACACCCATTCTGAGTCGCCAAATACATGGTACAGAAAGCAAACTACAACTTCAATAAAACAATTGTCGTGCAAATACGACAACACATACTGTGAGTTTAAATACAAATATTGTCTTCTGAACAATATCCACACTCAAATAAATCCTCATTATAATTATTCAAACACTATTTTACAGAAATAGTGAGGACTGCTAAAATATCTTTCTAGAACCATCACTCCATACCCCGACTAGATCCTGCTATGTTCTCACCTCCTGAGAAGAAAAATAGAACAAAAAGGAAAAGGGTGAGCTCAACTAGCCCAGTAAAGAATATTATGACTAAGATAATATACAACAAATTATCATTAGTCCTCAATAGGGAAAAATCTGATAGAATATAATAGACAACAAGTTTTAGATCAACAACTGCAGCGGAAATAGCAAACCATTAGAAGAGTCAAGTAGAGAAAGAATTCTACTATCTTCTAAGATTTAAAAGTCCATCATCAATATTTTATCCCTGTAACATCAATTAATAATCATCTTTATCCAAATATTCATCTTTGCACTACAGGCCAAAGATATTCATTTGTATCACCTGTCAGTCATGTTCATCTCAACACCTGTTCATCTTTGCACTACAGGCCAAAGATATTCATCAAGTAATCATACATCTTTGCACTACAGGCCAAAGATATTCCGTAATATCATCATTTAGGACTGAGGATGATGAAAAATATCTTAAAGAGAACGAATCCAGTGAGACAGAAGGACAAATATTAGGGATTCGTATAACAGTTTATCCAAAATCAATAATACTTCATAATAATCAATTGTGAAGCAGAATTCAAAAATAAAGATCTAAACATGGATACAATCAAAGATAGTAACCATAATAGACATCTTGGACAAAAAGAAAAAAATTTATTTTTCAGTGAATAGTGTCGTATTCGTGAATAATGCCGTATACGTGAATAGTAACGTATACATGAATAGTAACCCCGACACAAAAAGTTTCAAATTTGATAAAAACTCATGTTAAAATTTCAGCATAATGATATTGAAGAAAATAATATCATTTAAGAAGAAAATAATATCCCTTACCTCAAAATATCAGTACTTCTGGTCGGAATACCGGTATAAGGCTGAAAGAAACTTGCTCTGATGAATAGAAACTCTCAAAGTATCTAAATACTCATAAAATACAATCAATAATCTAGAGAGAGAAAGAGAGAAAACTTGTTTCTGGTGTGATTTTCAATTCTAACTTAGCCCTCTATTTATAGGAAAATGTTAGCACGCCAAAGCAGACTTAACCTGCAACCTGATGGCTTTACCTGCTACTATTCCCACCCACCACATTTGAATAAAAATCTCAGCACATTTCTTCACCAACCAAGAGTGGGGCCCACCAATTCTAGAATTTTCCATCAAAATGATTAACTCCGAAAATTCAACAATTTCTGAACCAGTCATCTAGTAAAATTCATAATAAATCATACGTTTATTTTTAACGGTTCAAAATTTGTGGACATATACTCAACTTATATATGTATAACATATCCAAAAATTACCACGATCCAACGGTCGGATTAAAAATTATAACCCCCGCAAAATATCTCAAAAATCCTGATTTTTAATACCTCCATTCCGACAAAAATACTGATAAAAACCTCAACATTAACTCCTTCATTTTTAACCACAAAAAATATATCCCTCATTTATATCCACATAAAATAAATATTTCCTTATCATATGAATCAATAATTAATTATTCACAAATAATATTACAGAATCACATTTATGACAACCAGGCCGTTCCCAAGAAAGAGAGGGCTTTCCAATAAGGATTTCTCCTTACTGGCGCGCAATTAGATAACTAAACCTCTCCTTATATAGAACTTTCTAGACATTACCAATAATGTTATCTAATAATATTATTCAAATAATATGAATTATTGATCTGATAATGGGAAATACTGTGCAACAACAATTGTTGAAACAACAATAATATAAAATATCAACGCAACAATTATTGAATCAATAAAATAAAATATTGAACAATAACTACTGTAACAATTATTAAGTAGTGCCTTCTTACGTAATAATCAATAATTGGTGCAATACCGTGTGCTACTGTATTTTAACCACCGGGTATTCCAACAGTATTAACGGTAACAACTACGCCGTTATTTATAAATAACTTATACTTGTCGTTTTCTTCATCCAATCGCTTTCCGTTATGGGGACCACACAAGGCTGCGTCGTCGTACGAATATTCCCCAACAGCAAGAATATTCCACGACCAAACGAATATTCCCCGATAAAATGAATATTTTATAACCACTTGCTTATTTTGCAAAAATTTGCACATTTCACCCATAACCAAAGTATTATATCAAATTAACCCCTTATTATTCACAATAATATTTAGAGAAAATTTAATTTTATTCATTATTAAGTTGGGGTCTTACAACCTCCCCTCCTTATGAAATTTCGTCCTCGAAATTGACGTACGTACTTGATATTTCGAAAAGGTGAGGATACCTCGCTTTCATTTCTGATTCCAACTCCCAGGTCATTTCTTTAATAGCATGGTTTCTCCATAAAATCTTAACTTGTGGTATAACCTTCGTGCGTAAGACATGCTCTTTCCTATCCAAGATCTTAACAGGTACCTCCTCGTACGTTAAATCTTCAGCTATCTCGTCTGGTTCTAACTCAATAATGTGGTTCGGGTCTTTAACATATTTACGAAGCATAGATATGTGAAAAATATTATGAACACGAGACATGCTTGGAGGTAATGCGAGTCTATATGCCACATTTCCTATTCGCTCAAGAATCTCAAATGGACCAACAAATCTTGGATTGAGCTTTCCTCTCTTCCCAAATCTTGTAACTCCCTTCCATGGTGCAACACGTAATAATACATGATCCCCAATATTAAATTCCACGTCCTTCCGATGAAGATCCGCATAACTCTTTTGTCGATCCTGTGCCGTTTGTATACGTTGTCGAATCGTTTGGATCTTCTCTGTAGTAATGCGTACCAACTCTGGTCCCAACAATGTTGCTTCACCCACCTCGTCCCAGCATACTGGAGAACGACATTTTCTTCCATACAACGCCTCGAATGGAGCCACACCTATGCTCGCCTGATAACTGTTGTTGTAGGAGAATTCCACCAACGGTAGGTACTTATCCCAACTCCCTTTGAGATCTAGGACACAAAGTCTTAATAGATCTTCAAGAGTTTGAATAGTCCTCTCTGATTGTCCGTCCGTTTGAGGATGGTATGCCGAACTGAATCGTAAATTCGTGCCCATAGCTTTCTGCAAGCTAACCCAAAATCGTGAAGTGAATCTTGGGTCACGATCCGAAACTATGGATACTGGCATGCCATGCAATCTCACAATCTCGTTCACGTAGATACTAGCAAGACGTTCAAGGGAATAAGTCTCACGTATCGGCAAGAAATGAGCGGACTTGGTTAATCTATCAACAATAACCCAAATCGCATCTATGCCTTGAGAAACCTTGGGAAGACCTGTAACAAAATCCATAGTAATGTGTTCCCACTTCCATTTCGGGATCTCAAGTGGTTGCAATGGACCCTTTGGCACTTGATGCTCCGCCTTTACACGTTGACAAGTTAAACACCTCGAGATAAACTCCGCGATCTCTCTTTTCATATTGCTCCACCAAAATGTATGTCGAAGATCGTGATACATTTTGGTACTCCCATGATGGATTGCAAACGGTGTGTTGTGTGCCTCCATCATTATTCTATGCTTCAAGTCAAAATCGTTAGGAACACAAAGTCTGGAGTTGACTCGAAGTATTCCTTCTTCATCGATTCTTGCTTCTAGAATAGTACCTTCTTGCACTTTCTTCTTCATACGCATCAGCTCTATATCCGTAGCTTGAGCAGCTTTAACTTTATCGATTAAAGTCGGTTCTACTCGTATATTTGATATCATCATGTGGGTACTTGGAGCCTTCATCTCTATCTCCATCCTTTGCAAGTCATACAAAATGGGCCTTTGTGTTAAAAACATTGCACTCGTACCCGCATATGATCTTCTACTCAATGCGTCAGCTACTACGTTTGCTTTTCCAAGATGATATTGGATGGTATGATCGTAATCTTTCAACAGCTCGAGACAACGTCACTGCCGCATGTTGAGTTCCTTTTGGGTGAAGAAATATTTGAGGCTTTTATGATCTGTATAGATCTCCACTTTCTCCCCATAAAGGTAGTGTCTCCAGATCTTCAACGCAAAAACGACTGCTGCCAACTCCAAATCATGAGTAGGATAATTCCTCTCATATTCTTTGAGTTGTCGTGAGGCATAGGCTATGACTTTCCCATGTTGCATGAGAACACATCCTAACCCTTTGCCTGAAGCATCGCTGTAGATAACAAATCCATCCAAACCAGATGGTATTGTCAGAACAGGTGCCGAAATGAGTCTCCTCTTGAGTTCTTGGAAACTCTTCTCGCATTCCTCACTCCATACGAATTTTGTATCTTTCCGAGTCAGCTGAGTTAACGGAGTAGCGATTCGATAAAATCCTTCCACAAATCTCCGATAATAACCAGCTAAGCCCAGAAAGCTACGTACTTCGGTTACCGACTTCGGTTGCTCCCAACTGTGACTCATATCCCAATCTTGGATAGTACGTCCCAATGACACCTATCAGTTTACTACCGCACGAACATGGCGTCCCCTACGGAGAGTTTGGCTTCAGTGCATTCCGCAAAGAAAGTTACCAGATAGAGGCTCGGGTACCAACTTTTATAATTGGGTTTTTAACTCTTGAAGTTCAATAGGAGCTATTCAATATGAGATTTTAGAAATGAGTTTTGTATCGGGTTGAAGATCAATACAAAAATTCAATATCACGCTCTGGGTTAGGCCAGGAAATTCTTCAGGAATACATCGGGAAATTCTCTAACAACAAAAATATCATTAAAATCTGACGTATTTTTGTTCAAGTCCATGACATGGGCTAAGAAAGCTTGACATCCGTTTTTCAATAAACGAATAGCTTTGTGGCTTGATATGACAGTGACTGATTTTAGTGGTTTAGTAGTTTGAATTCGTATGACAGGTTGGTTAGGAATATGAAAACTAACAACCTTACGAAAACAATAAATTTTGGCATGATGAGTAGTTAACCAATTAATTCCTAAAATCACATCAAAAGTAAGTATCTTTAAAGAGATAAGATCAACAGGTAATGTGATGGTGCCAACTTGGATTAAGCAAGATTTATAAACTGTAGATGTAACAAAGGTTTCACCCAACGGAGTTTCAACAGATAAGTCAAAGGTCAATTTCTCCGGAGTCAAGTTCAAACGTTGAGCACAAGCAGGAGAGATAAAAGAATGGGTAGAACCGGTATCTAGTAAAGTATAAACTTCGCAAGAATTCAAGATTAGCTTACCCGTGATCACCTCGTTCGGGTTTCTCGCATTTTGGCCAGTCACGACAAACGCCCTTCCAGGAACCGCTGATTTTGACTTATCCGGGACAACTTTTGGAGTCACCATTCCCGTTGAACTTGGTTTTGTTACAGAACACTCTCGAGCTATATGACCCTCCTTTCCACAGTTATAACATACCTTGGATTGTTGTGGGCAGTTTGGGCTGATATGTCCCTCTTTCCCACATTTGTAACATACGACCGGTGGTCGTTCTCTTCCCCAAGAAACAGTTGATGTTTGTGCTGACGTCTTCACGTTATCATTGTTGTACCTTCTCTTCTTGAAATCTCCTCCCGACTCGCTCCTTCTATTATCACGACCACGATTACCACCAGAGTGGTTACCGCTTTTGTCCGAATGTTTTCCTCCCCCTGCTGTTTTCATTGCTTCGATGACTGCCGCCACCAGTATGACCCTGGTTGTGGTCCCTCGGTTGCACATACTCATTATCTCGCTCTAATAATTGAGCCCTGTTTACAACATCTGAATATAAAGAAAATTTATGAGAGATAAGATATTGCCGAATCTCGGGTTTTAGACCTCTCAGAAACATCTTTGTCATTTGTTCCTCATTTTCGACCAAATGAGGTGCAAACCTGGATAACTCTGCAAACTTCGCCTCGTACTGGGACACCGTCATGTTGTTTTGTTCCAGTCTGATAAACTCCACCTCCTTCATATGACGAATACTTTCAGGAAAGTACTTGTCATTGAACAGTTTTTTGAAATATTTCCCAGGACATGTTGAGTGCGTCAGGCTGGGTACGCTTCACAGACTCCCACCAGTAGTCTGCCTCACCGCGGAACATAAAGGTGGCGAATGGAACCTTCTGTTCCTCCGTGCATCCCAAGACATCGAATATCTTGGTAATTTGCTTGACCCACGTTTCCGCCATGATCGGATCCGGCTTTTCCTTAAATTCTGGTGGTCCCAATTCTTTGAACTGCTTAGCTGTGACAAACCGCGCGTTGTTATCATTTCCACCTGTATTCTGCACACGAGTCTCCCTCGCCTGATTTTGCATGAACTGCAAAAAGCTCCTAAACATTCCATCATTCATCGTTTGCTCGGTAACGTTGTTTACAGGAGGAATATTGCCTTCCTGTTGCACGTTTCCCTGGGTGGTGATCAAAGGTGTCTCCACGGTCTGATTTACTCCATTATTAACGTTCTCAGCTGCCATTCTTAAATACTGCCATAAAACAAGGGTTAATAGTCATGTCATATATTATCCCTATACTCTGACCGACCAAATAAACTTAGTCAGGTCATACTAGCGAAGGAATCCTCCGTCTCTCCCCTCCTAGTTCTTGTCTCACATCTCAGCCAGGGATCATATCCCTAAGCTCTGATACCAACTGTGACGCCCCCAAAATAGGTATACAACACCCATTCTGAGTCGCCAAATACATGGTACAGAAAGCAAACTACAACTTCAATAAAACAATTGTCGTGCAAATACGACAACACATACTGTGAGTTTAAATACAAATATTGTCTTCTGGACAATATACACACTCAAATAAATCCTCATTATAATTATTCAAACACTATTTTACAGAAATAGTGAGGACTACTAAAACATCTTTCTAGAACCATCACTCCATACCCCTACTAGATCCTGCTATGTTCTCACCTCCTGAGAAGAAAAATAGAACAAAAAGGAAAAGGGTGAGCTCAACTAGCCCAGTAAAGAATATTATGACTAAAATAATATACAACAAATTATCGTTAGTCTTCAACAGGAAAAAATCTGATATAATATAATTGACAACAAGTTTTAGATCAACAACTGCAGCGGAAATAGCAAACCATTAGAAGAGTTAAGTAGAGAAAGAATTCTACTATCTTCTAAGATTTAAAAGTCCATCATCAATATTTTATCCTTGTAACATCAATTAATAATCATCTTTATCCAAATATTCATCTTTGCACTACAGGCCAAAGATATTCATTTGTGTCACCTGTCAGTCATGTTCATCTCAACACCTGTTCATCTTTGCACTACATGCCAAAGATATTCATCAAGTAATCATACATCTTTACACTACAGGCCAAAGATATTCCGTAATATCATCATTTAGGACTGAGGATGATGAAAAATATCTTAAAGAGAACGAATCCAATGAGACAGAATGACAAATATTAGGGATTCGTATAACAGTTTATCCAAGATCAATAATACTTCATAATAATCAATTGTGAAACAGAATTCAAAATTAAAGATCAAAACATGGATACAATCAAAGATAGTAACCATAATAGACATCTTGGACAAAAAGGAAAAATTTTATTTTTCAGTGAATAGTGTCGTATTCGTGAATAGTGTCGTATACGTGAATAGTAACCCCGACACAAAAAGTTTCAAATTTGATAAAAACTCATGTTAATATTTCAGCATAATGATATTGAAGAAAATAATATTATTTAAGAAGAAAATAATATCCCTTACCTCAAAATATCAGTACTTCTGGTCGGAATACCGGTATAAGGCTGAAAGAAACTTGCTCTGATGAATAGAAACTCTCAAAGTATCTAAATACTCACAAAATACACTCAATAATCTAGAGAGAGAAAGAGAGAAAACTTGTTTCTGGTGTGATTTTCAATTCTAACTTAGCCCTCTATTTATAGGAAAATGTTAGCACGCCGAAGCAGCTTAACCTGCAACCTGATGGCTTTACCTGCTACTATTCTCACCCACCACATTTGAATAAAAATCTCAGCACATTTCTTCACCAACCAAGAGTGGGGCCCACTAATTCTAGAATTTTCCATCAAAATGATTAACTCCGAAAATTCAACAATTTCTGAACCAGTCATCTAGTAAAATTCATAATAAATCATACGTTCATTTTTAACGGTTCAAAATTTGTGGACATATACTCAACTTATATATGTATAACATATCCAAAAATTACCACGATCCAACGGTCGGATTAAAAATTATAACCCACGCAAAATATCTCAAAAATCCTGATTTTTAATACCTTCATTCCGACAAAAATACTGATAAAAACCTCAATATTAACTCCTTCATTTTTAACCACAAAAAATATATCCCTCATTTATATCCACATAAAATAAATATTTCCTTATCATATGAATCAATAATTAATTATTCACAAATAATATTACAGAATCACATTTATGACAATCAGGCCGTTCCCATGAAAGAGGGGGCTTTCCAATAAGGATTTCTCCTTACTGGCGCGCAATTAGATGACCAAACCTCTCCTTAGACAGAACTTTTTAGACATTGCCAATAATGTTATCTAATAATATTATTCAAATAATATGAATTATTGATCTGATAATGGGAAATACTGTGCAACAACAATTATTGAAACAACAATAATATAAAATATCAACGCAACAATTATTGAATCAATAAAATAACATATTCAACAATAACTACTGTAACAATTATTAAGTAGTGCCTTCTTACGTAAGAATCAATAATTGGTGCAATACCGTGTGCTACTGTATTTTAACCACCGGGTATTCCAACAGTATTAACGGTAACAACTACGTCGTTATTTATAAATAACTTATACTTGTCATTTTCTTTATCCAATCGCTTTCCGTTATGGGGCGCACATAAGGCTGCGCCGTCATACGAATATTCCCCGACAGCAAGAATATTCCACGACTAAACGAATATTCCCCGACAAAATGAATATTTTATAACCACTTGCTTATTTTGCAAAAATTTGCACATTTCACCCATAACCAAAGTATTATATCAAATTAACCCCTTATTATTCACAATAATATTTAGAAAAAATTTGATTTTATTCATTAATAAGTTGGGGTCTTACAAATTTGCTTTTTGTACCATGTATTTGGCGACTCAGAATGGGTGTTGTATACCTATTTTGGGGGCGTCACACGTAGTGCATGGATAATTCATGGTCGTGATACTAAAGAATATCCTTGGCCGTAGTGCAGGGGTGATTCGATGATGTAAATTATTTATTATGCATTAGTGCCAGCAATAAAAGTGATGAAAAACCTTTTAAATCGTAGAAGATAGTAGATTTTATTTTCTACTTGACTCTTCTATTGGATTGCTTGTTCCGCTGCAGTTAAACTTGATAGTTATTATATTTTATCAGTTTAACACTGTTGAAGGCTAACGATAAATTATTCTACATTATCTTAGTCATAATATATCTTACTGGGCTAGTTGTGCTCACCCTTTCTTTCACTGTTCTCTTCAGGAAATGAGAACGTAGCTGGGACTAGTCGGGGAACAGAGTGATGATCATAGATGTTTGCATTAGTAGTCCTCACTATTTTATGAAATAGTGTGAAAATAAATGTATTGAAAACTTATTTTGAGTTTGAATCATGTTTAGAAGAAAGTGTTGTATTAAAACTCACAACTTATGTTTTGTCGTATCTTACACGACAGTTGTATAATTTAGTTTGTATTTGTATTTTGTACCATGTATCTGGCGACTCAAGATGGGTGATATATACCTAATTTTAGGGGCGTCACATATTTAGTAACTAGAACATAAACACATTTTTTATTGCATTTTACAATCAAAAAAACCAGTATAATGTGTTTGTTACCAACTAAAGACTAACAGTTGTATGAAGGTAACCAATGTAGTCAATAAGTAACCATGAATATAAAAAATATCAGTACAAGTGTACATTAATATTATTTAGCAACTAAATAAATATTATATAGTAACCAATTAAGTAGTATACAACAACCAATATATTTAATCAGATTAACAGCTGTATGAAGGTAACCAATGTAGTCAATAAGTAACCACCAATATAAAAGAAACAATTATAAAACACAATAACATTATATAGTAACCAAATAAACATCTTACAATATCTAAATACATATTAGACAGTAATCAAGATATATGTACTTAGTAGCTAGAATATATACAACATATTTACATGCGTCTTACAACCAAAACAATCAATAATGATTTTGTTACAAATTAAAGACTAACATATGTGTGAAGGTAACCAATGTATTTAATCAGTAGCCACCAATATAATAAAAAATTAAGTATGAAATAAAGTATATTAGAAGTTGCAGGAATGTAACCAAAGTATCTAATAAGACAGTAACCAGAAGTTGCAACCAAAGTATCTAATAACCAAAATCAGTAACCAAATTCATATTAGACAGTAACCAATATACGAATATGTAGTAACCACGGGGTATCTATATGCATATAATCTTTAAACTCAAATACCTCAGTATACAAATCTGTAACGAATCAATCAATAATCAACAATCAAAGTTGTTAGAGAGGCTGGTAACTGACGTGTAGGGAGTTAATGCTCCGTAACCTTTGCAACATAAATATGAAAGTCGTTATTTTTGTAATTATTTTATGGATGTTTTATTTTTATAATTTTAATTGTTGTATATTACTGTTAAGGACCCTTTTATTTTTTCTTTACGGGTGGGTTACCCCTCCAATAATTTGGTTAATTTTACAGATTTAATCACTTTTGGGTTATATTGACAATAAAACAAGTCTGGTTTAATAACTGGGATCCAAAGCCCAAATCCGGCCCAATTCCTTTGCTGCTAAATCCAGTCAATTCAAATCGACAGTTTCACCCTCAGGTGCGCGAGGCGTACGGCAATGACGAACGTGTAGTATATAAATTTAATTATTTAATGGAGTTAGCCGTTACAATCTCTTCTCTTCCACCTCCTTTCCTACTCTCAAATCTCAACTTCACAAAATACAAACACGAAATTTTCCAAAATTGAATCAATTAAAATAGGAAAGGAGTAAAATTAAGGAGCTCCTATATACATTCTAATGAAATTTCCGTATCTTTGACAACTTGTAAGCGTTATTGCTCTTTTTGGGTTATAAGCAGAGTCTTCTTGATTATTGGCGGCTTTCAGGAGCTCTCTCTCTCTAAACCCCAAGAATTGGATTTGGACTGAAGGGTAAGTAACCAATTTGTTCATTTCTACTGTTTTGGGAACTAATTTATTCTCATGGTTTTTATTTTTCCCTGAAAATGGCATAGGATAGATATATATTGATGTTCTGAGTGACTTTTTCCCATGGTTATTCGAATGGTATTTATATTTCTGTCACCAGTAATGTATTCCTATTGAAGAATCTAGGGGTTTTTGTTTCATGTCCATTTACTCGTCCACATTTCTTAATGTTATATTATTTCGAATCTCAGGTGGGTTTTGTTGAATGAAATAGAAACATTTGAGGATGATTCTTCTTTTATACTTATTGGATTGGATTTGCAGTTTATCTGAGACTACTATTGAGCACTGATTTCAGCAAAATTTAAAATGTAATTAATGCTTTATTTATTTTAATATGTAAAGTGATGGCAGAAATATGTTCCGGATCATACCATATAATCAGGGTTCCTTCAATATCTGATAAGGATTACTGATTTATAATTTTATTAGTATCTGACTATATTATGACCAATTTTTTATTTTTTTTGCTTTTTCTAATCTGTATTTCAAATCACCTGGTTATTGAATTCAATTTTCTTTTTTCCCCATTTATGCTGATTTTGTTGCTAGCACCTAATTGTATTTAGTCTAGTAAGTAGTAATCTTTTCTAACTTTTATTGTCAGTAGTCCCAAGTTGTAATCATTTTTCTATATTACACTGGGTTTACTGATATACTCTCTGAATATAAGATCAATTGCCAAGAGAGATTGTTTATTTGGGGGTTGTCAAGTGGGTATACTATACTAATGACAGTTATGATTAAAATGTAGGCTTTGTAAAGATGACAGTCAGTACGCCAAGTACACCGGCATCAAAGATTAGGAGGACTCCTTCGTGTACTCCACATGCCCTAAAAGTTAGCGAGGACAAGATACTTGTGACGGTTCGTTCAGGCCATTGAGCCCTAAAGAACAAGCAGCCTATGATCTTATTGCTTGGGATTGTACAGATGATCAGACAATTGTTTCTCGTAATCTAAATCATGATCGACATTCAGGCCCATATACATTTGGTATGGTATATTTAAACATCTGCAACTATTGTTGTCATGGAGTTCACTTGTTCATTTGATATTCTATGTTCAGATAAAGTCTTTGATCCAAGCTGCTCAACTCAGAAGGTATACGAAGAAGGGGCTAAAGATGTCGCTCTCTCTGCTTTGAATGGAATTAATGGTAAGAGACATGGCACACGTGTCATTGTACATCAATTCTGCTTTCATTGCATTATTTGTTTAGTCATTCTAATTAATACTTGGAATTATCCGGTCCTTTGTTTTGCAGCAACAATTTTTGCATATGGGCAGACTAGTAGTGGTAAGACATTTACTATGAGGGGAATAACTGAGAATGCTGTCAAGGACATTATGAGCACATCAAGAATGTAAGCCATAATTGTATCACAATCTGTTACTATGCTATGGGATTGAGCATATTGTAGTAGTAGATATCTTGCAGGAACTCGACTTTTAGTCAGGCTGAATTTTTACAATTTAATCTGAGATGTTGCAATTCTTTGTCATCACAGACGCTGGAAAGGAAAGGGAATTGGTTCTAAAACTTTCTGCCCTGGAAATCTACAATGAGACTGTGGTAGACCTCTTGAACCGCGAGTCTGGCTCCCTTCGTCTGTTAGATGATCCGGAGGTACAATACTTTAGAACACTTGAAGGTGAAAAGTTTTCATGCCTCACTCAAATTTATGTAGTAATTTGTTCTTTTTGAATGCAGAAGGGGACTATTGTGGAGAAACTAACTGAAGAGGTTGTTATGGATGGTCAGCACTTGCGTCACTTAATTGGTATTTGTGAAGGTAATACTTGAGCTTTTTTAACAGCGATTTCCTTCTTTTTTTCTCAAATTTGTCATCTACTGGCTTGACTTTAGAGAACTTGATTAATTAATCAGCAATGCTAAGGACATATGTAAACTTAATTATATAAACTTACATATTGACATTGGTGCCATAACAGGACTTTATAATATAACAGCTTGATCTTAACAGAAAAGATTATATATATTTAAAAAATCCCTTTCTATTATCAATGCTTGATATGGCTCGTTCTTGGCTTTATGTTTGCAGCTCAAAGGCAGTGGGTGAAACTGCTTTGAATGATAAAAGCTCAAGATCTCATCAGATAATCAGGCTGGTAACTCTTGAATTTTTTATCAATGCTTGTTTAACTTTTCTTTTTGTTAATAAAGACATACGAAGTCCATGACAAAATAATATTCCCGAGTATAGGAAAATTGTTTATAATGATTTGACTCGGAGATATTTGATTATCCAATTTTTATGTGATGTAAGTGATTATTCTCCTTATGATTGTTCCTTAAGTTTAATATCTTCCATCTATCACTGAGCTGGATAGCATTGGTGCTCCTATTTCCAGAAAGAGCTGGAACACATGTCAAATCAGCTTTTTGAGTACTAGTCTTACATTTAGTTGTTGTCCTCTGATCACAATGGCGCTTCCGTTATATTTCCTCTGGCTTCTCTTTATATACTGTATTCAGTTATACAACTAATTTATTTCATCCGGTGCTAAATCTTTTATATTATTCATCTGTCTCTTTGGTGATATAAGTTTGAGGTGTAGTCATAGACTCGGTGTTTATACACCAATATAATTAATTACAAAGAAATGGAGGTTGATGCAATCAATAAAAAAAAAATACATGCCGAGATATAGTCTCTTTGGTGATATACAAGTTTGAGGTGTAGTCATAGTCTCGGTTTCTATAAACCAATGCAATTTATTACAAAGAGATGGAGGTTGATGCAATCTAATAAAAAAAGAAGAAGAAACTCATTGCCATGACATAGGATGGTGATTCCTACTTACACAATGAAGGGTTAAAGCACAAAATTTAATTAAAATGTCTGGCTACATTCGTTCTTTGTTTAGACTGTATAATAGATGGTTTAGAGTTTCTGAATATTTCCATTCTTCTAATTGATGTAGATATTTCATGCTCTATTCATATACTTCAGCTATAAGGTTATGGCATGAGCATCATGTAACTAGCATGCACATTGTGTCTTCAGCATATAAGGTTAAGGTTATATGTAAACTTTTAGTCTCCAAGCTATGCAATATATGAGAAGGTTGATTCCCTTGCTTATGAATAAACATATTTTTGTTATTCAACTTTGATGTCTTCAGACTATTGAGAGTAGTCTTCGGGAAAAAATCAGGACGCATAAGATCCTTCTTAGCAAGTCTGGTAAATTTTCTGTCTCAGTCACCCAAATTCTTTTCCTGTTAACCGTTCTCGATCTTTTCTTATTATGATTTTGGGAATTATGCAGAGTCTTGTGGACCTTGCTGGAAGTTGAGCGCGCATCTCAAACAAATGCAGATGGTACTAGATTAAAGAAGGAAGTCATATTAACGAAGCTTACTGACTCTAACAACTGTGATTAGAAAGCTAAGGTATTATTTACTTTATTCGAGTTTTGATAATGATCCCTTATAATATTTTCTGTCTTTTTTCTATTCTGGGTCTATGGGGTAATAAACTTGCACATTTCAGGATACTTTTATGAGTATGCATGGCAAAGTTGATTTTAGTAAAAATTCCAGAAACGAATGTTACTAATCTTTTTCTTTTCGGGCTTTTAATGCAGTGGTGGAAAGAGGAGTGGACATATACCTTACAGAGATTCAAACTGACAAGAATATTGCAGCCTTCACTGGGGGGGAAATGCGAGAACAGCAATAATATGTACTATGAGTCCTGCTTTAAGTCATGTGGAGCAATCCACGAAACACACTCTCGTTTGCAACTAGTGCAAAGGAAGTTACAAACAGCGCCCAAGTAAACATGGTAGGAGGAACAAATATGTGTGCTTAGTGAGAACATATTTTCTACTATTATACATCTCTGCCTGTCATGTAGCACAGTATGTTGATTATAATTATTGTTATTTTGGTAAGTACGAATTATACTCATTAATTAATGACGTTTAGTGTTATTCTCGTATACCATTCTCTGAACTCATAGGAGTAATAGTATGTAGGGCCTATAAAATGGTTATCAAGGGAGGAGCAACAATTACAGACTTTACAGTGAGTAAAACCAGTTAACAATTATTGAATTACTGATGAGGTGAGGATAGGATATAGCTTTAAGGCCCATTGTTATACTATACATATGGTCTCTCCAGGAAACTATTTACTACAAACTCGAGATAGAGTTTATTATTTTGCATATTTTTTTAGCTGGAATTATATTGATATGTAGCTCCAGTTATTTAAAAACTCTGGAACAATTAGCTAATGTTTCTAGCCTGGACTTATTAATGAGGTTAATTGGGAGATATTTAGTTGATCGCGAAAGCAGTGCCCGGGAGTGCCCCAATATTTCAGTTATGCATAGCTTTGCGGGCCGATAAAACTCTAGGGCCCCATGGCTATACTATATATATGGTCCTGTGTTATCTTGCACGAATGTAACCTACCATGAGATCTTCAGGAAGCCATTTGAGCTATTTATGCACTGCGATTCGAGATAAGAGTACATTACTTTTGAGTATATATGGCAGTTGAAGAAAGAACGTCAGTATTTTAAATCATTATCAAAGGTCTAAACACGGTCTTTGGTGCTTACACAATTCTCCCATGATGTGGTGACGACTTTTTGATGCTTCCTTGTTGCACCTTTGTTGCAACTCTGCAAAAGTTAAGATATTTGTTTGGTGGATTATCCAAATAATTTGTTTGCTACCTGGTATATCATATTTGTGTTTAATGTGATTCACTTATAAATGTTGGTTCTAAGCTGCAAATCAATTGACATTGTTAGGTTGTTGCAGACAAGCAATTAGTGAAGCACTTGCAAAAAGAAGTTGCCAGACTTGAAGCAGAGCTGAGAAGTCCAGAACCTTCTTCGTCCATATGTTTAAGGTCTTTACTGATGGAAAAGGACTTGAAGATCCAGCAGGTACTTATATTTTGTTGAGCTGTATCATGAGGACTTCTGAATTTAGTACACAAATTGTAATAAGTGCATTTGCAAAGGCAGAGCTCAGGGTTTCGCTAGCTGATAAAATTTATCCAATACTTTTTCAGTCAAAGAGAAAGTGATATTTGCTGTTAGAGGTCTGGTTGTATCTTAATGTTCTTGACTTTAGAATGCAATATAAGTACAATATGTCAGTTACTTATAGCCAACATGTATTCAATTCAGCTTGTCTGGAAAATGGTATCTGATTTTGGTTCAGAGTATTTTATTCTTGATTTAAAGGTAAAAGAGAGTTTCGTTTTTTTTTGAAAAGAAGATATTTATTTCGTGTGGCGGGTGGGTGGAGTATCTGACATAGTTACCATAAAAGGATTCTTTTGTAATAGCAGTATCTCTTAGTACTTGAATGTTTAATTTGAAGATGGAGGA
>CM029015.1:205710728-205832962 GCA_016801055.1 Panax notoginseng | reverse complement strand
TAAGGAGAGGTTTGGTCATTCTAATTGCGCGCCAGTAAGGTGATATTCTTATTGGAAAGCCCCTCTTTCCTGGGAACGGCCTGGTTGTCATAAATGTGATTCTGTAATATTATTTGTGAATAATTAATTATTGATTATATGATAAGGAAATATTTATTTTATGTGGATTTAAATGAGGGATATATTTTTGTGGTTAAAAATGAAGGAGTTTATGTTGAGATTTTTTATCAGTATTTTTGTCGGAATGGAGGTATTAAAATTTAGGGTTTTTGAGATATTTTGCGGGGGTTATAATTTTTAATCCGACCGTTGGATCGTGGTAATTTTGGATATGTTTAACATATTAAGTTGAGTATATGTCCACAAATTTTGAACCGTTAAAAATGAACGTAATGATTTGTTATGAATTTTACGAGATGACTGGTTCAGAAATTGTTGAATTTTCGGAGTTTATCATTTTGGTGGAAAATTTGAATTGGGTGGGCCCCACTTGTGGTTGGTGAAGAAATGTGCTGAATTATATTTCAAATGTGGTGGGTGGGAATAGTAGCAGTAAAGCCATCAGGTTGCAGGTCAAACCTACCAAAATTTTCCTATAAATAGAGGGCTAAGTTAGAATTGAAAATCACACCAGAAACATAAGCTTTCTCTCTTTCTCTCTCTATATTATGAAGAATATTTTGTGAGTTTTTAGATACTTGGTGAGTTTCTATTCATTCAGTGCAAGTTTCCTTCAGCATCATATCCGATATCCAGTCAGAAGTACTGCTCTTTTGAGGTTAGGGATAGTAAGGGATGTAGATAGTAAGGAATTAATAGTAAGGGATTTTATGTTGTTTATGATTTCAGTTTCGTAATTTTTCTGAATTCAAAAATTCTGGAAAAATTTGAAATGATATTTTGATGAGTTTTATTGATTGTGTCCAAAAATGGTTTGATTTTGGATGTATAGATGAGAGTTATGAATTTTATGAGAAAAGACTATTTTAAAAGTAACAGCTTATAATTCCTTGGGTTAACTCCAAAATTGATGAATTTTTATTGGGAGTACATGTATATGATAGAAGTATACTCTGTAAATTTCAGAATTTTTAGACAAAAGTACAATTTTTGATAAATGTCTAAATATTCGGCTATTTTGGCCATATAAAAATTAGTAAATGACTTTTAAAAATTCTGAGAAAAATATTTGTTCACTATGGGACTATATTATGCTAAATCTCAGAAAAGAAATATTTTTGGAACTGATTTGGTATTTTTCATGAAAATGGTCTAGTTATGAGTAAATGAATTAAATATGTTTTGTGAAGAAAGAAAATTGAAAATAGGATTTTATGGCTTGAGAATCCTATATGAGGTATATGCAGATTTTTGATGAGGGTTTTGGTTATTGATGATGAAATGGTAAGAGTTGGCATTTTATGATGATTAAATGCATTAATTAGTAAAGTGTAAACAATTAAAATAAATTGTTTATAAATTTAAGTAATGTTATTCTTTCAATATCATTATACCGATAATATTGGTATGAATTTTATTGTAGAATTTCTATCTTTTGTGTCGGGGTTTACTATTCATAAGTGTTACGAATATTACTCTTGAGATTAAAACTATATGTTGATCATATTATTTTTTATCATCATATATAACATTTTTATAACCCTGATGTTGAAATTTCTCTTTCACTGGGTGTGTAAAGATGGGTAGATTATTGGTATGATCATGACTAGGGTTCTCTTTGGCCTGTAGTGCAAAGTTGAATTGTGACTGGTATGATCATGACCATTGAATTTATAATTGAATATCTTTAGCTTAAGTGCAAAGGTGAATTGATCAACATGGTTATAATTTATGGTTTATATAAATTCTGAATGATTATATATTTCTTTGAGATATGAATATATTTGGCCTGTAGTGCAAATATTAATTGTTGAGGAATATCTTTGGCCTGTAGTGCAAAGATGAATTGTAGATGAATATCTTTGGCCAGTATGCAAAGATGAACTGTTGTTGAATATCTTTGGCCTGTAGTGCAAAGATGACTTGTTGATGAATATCTTTGGCCCGTAGTGCAAAGATGAAGTATTTAGTATGATTATGAACAGGAACTGTGATTTGGTATAACCATGATCTTTGATGTTTCAGGTGATGGAAAATTATCTTCGTCCTGGATGAGAAGAGGAATTTAGAACTACAATATGATTATGAGTTATTCATATGATTGTGGACCAGAACTGTTGATTGATGTTACATGGATAAAACATTGTTGGTGGATTTTTAACATGGAGAAGATAATAGACTTTATTGTCTATTTGACTCTTCTAATGGATTGCTCGTTCCGCTGCAACTATGGTTGAAAATTTTTATCATTTACCATATGTTCTAAATCTCTGATTTATTGTTGATGAAGGCTATTGATAATTGAATTATCTTTAGTCATGATATTCTTTACTGAGCTAGTTGTGCTCACCCTTTTGCTTCACAATTCCTTTCAGGTAATAAGAGTGTAGCTGGGTCGAGCGGGGGTAACAAGGGAATAGAACGGTGGTCATCATTTAGTAGTTATATTTTGGTGAAGAAAATAGGGTGAGGCGAACCCAACGTTGAAGGGTGTTTTGTCACTATCATACAAGATGTCTAATGACATACAACCTCGTGTCATCATAGGACAGGGTTGTGCTCATCCACTTGCTGAGTATATCTATGGGCACTACCTATATAATCTTGGTGTTTGTTTGAAGTATAATTCTCAATTAGAGACAGTGGAGATAATGATAAGTCAAGAGAAGACTCACCATTGGGAAGAATATGATAGTAATCTTCTCGTTTTCTTTGGGGTCTATTGGGTCAACCAAGGATAATTCTGTGGCCATATGATATCTATCATAACCTAGATGCGTGGCCTCCCATGTACGAAGGTTTCCTTGAGCACTTCCCAAAGATTCTAATTTCTAAAACAGTTTTTGACTATACCTTTATGTAAGGTGTTATTGTGAGGTGATGTCCACGGTTGGAACATGAGTCACATTTGGTATATATTTGTATCCAAACTCACAGCATATGTGTTGTTGTATTTTGCACGACAATTGTTGTAATAAAGTTGTAGTTGTTTTCTGTACCATGTATTTGACGACTCAGAATGGGTTGGATGGAATGGACCTATTTTGGGGTCGTCACATTTGGTATCAGAGCTATAAGTAAAGAGCCCGAGCCTCTCGTGGTGACTTCCTGTGATGGGGGATGCACCGAAGCCAGACTCTCCGTAGGGGACGAGTTTCTGCGGTGGCAAAACTGATAGGTACCACTGTGAGGTGCTTCCATTGATGGACATTTGTCACAGGTGGTATCAGAGCTTAGGGATATGATCTCTGGCGGAGATCGGGGAATTAACTAGGGAGGGAGAGATGAGTAAATCCTTCGCTAGTGTGTCCTACCTAAGCTTATTTGTTGGTCAGTCATAATATCGGGATATTATGTGATTGTTAATTTGTTAAATTAACCCTTGTTTTGAAGCTGTATTCTGGAATGATATTTGAAATACAGGAGATGAGCAATGGAGAATTCATGATGACAAGGAAGATGGAATCTGAAATGAAAGCAAGGTATTCTCAACTCTTTGAAATTCCAGGTACGTAAATTTCGGGGACGAAAATTTCATAAGGAGGGGAGATTGTAAGACCCGAATTTTATGAAATAAAAGTATTCAAATTTTTTTATAATTACTATTCAGTAAATGGTTAAATTGATAAAAGTTTTAAAGTTATGGGTGAAATATGAATTTTTTTCAAAATAAGCAAGTGGTTATAAAATAATCATTGTTGTCGGGGAATATTCGTTTGGTCGTGGAATATTCTTTCTGTCGGGGAATATTCGTACGACGGCGCAGCTATTTGTGGGCCCCATAACGAATAACTGTCGGGTGAAGAAAATGACAAATTTGAGTTTTTACAAATAACGGCGTAGTTGTTACCGTTAACACTGTTGGAATACCGGTGTTAAAATACAGTAATACGCGTTATTGCACAGTAGCACACGGTATTGCATAGTATTTTTGAAATTATTGATTCTTACGTAAGAAGGCACTACTCAATAATTGTTACAGTAATTACTGTTCAATATTTTATTTTATTGATTCAATAATTGCTACGTTGGAATTTTTATTATTGTTGTTCAATAATTGTTGCTGCACAGTATTTCCATTATCAGATCAATAATTCATATTATTTGAATAATATTATTAGATAACATTATTGGCAATGTCTAGAAAGTTCTGTCTAAGGAGAGGTTTGGTCATCTAATTGCGCGCCAGTAAGGAGAAATTCTTATTGGAAAGCCCCCTCTTTCCTGGGAACGGCCTGGTTGTCATAAATGTGATTCTGTAATATTATTTGTGAATAATTAATTATTGATTCATATGATAAGAAAATATTTATTTTATGTGGATATAAATGAGGGATATATTTTTGTGGTTAAAAATGAAGGAGTTAATGTTGAGATTTTTATCAGTATTTTTGTCGGAATGGAGGTATTAAAAATCAGGGTTTTTGAGATATTTTGCGGGGGTTATAATTTTTAATCCGACCGTTGGATCGTGGTAATTTTTGGATATGTTATACATATATAAGTTGAGTATATGTCCACAAATTTTGAACCGTTAAAAATGAACGTATGATTTGTTATGAATTTTACGAGATGACTGGTTCAGAAATTGTTGAATTTTCGGAGTTTATCATTTTGGTGGAAAATTCTAGAATTGGTGGGCCCACTTGTGGTTGGTGAAGAAATGTGCTGAATTATATTTCAAATGTGGTGGGTGGGAATAGTAGCAGGTAAAGCCATCAGGTTGCAGGTCAAACCTACCAAAATTTTCCTATAAATAGAGGGCTAAGTTAGAATTGAAAAATCACACCAGAAACATAAGCTTTCTCTCTTTCTCTCTCTATATTATGAAGCATATTTTGTGAGTTTTTAGATACTTGGTGAGTTGCTATTCATCAGTGCAAGTTTCCTTCAGCATCATATCCGATATCCAGTCAGAAGTACTGCTCTTTTGAGGTAAGGGATAGTAAGGGATAGTAAGGGATAGTAAGGGATATTAGTAAGGATTTTAAGGGTTGTTATGATTTTCAGTTTCGTAATTTTTCTGATCTTCAAAAATTCTGGAAAAATTTGAAATGATATTTTGATGAGTTTTATTGATTGTGTCCAAAAATGGTGATTTTTGGATGTATAGATTGAGAGTTATGAATTTTATGAGAAAAGACTATTTTAAAAGTAACAGCTTATAATTCCTTGTGGTTAACTCCAAAATTGATGAAATTTTTATTGGGAGTACATGTATATGATAGAAGTATACTCTGTAAATTTCAGAATTTTTAGACAAAAGTACAATTTTTGATAAATGTCTAAATATTCGGCTATTTTGGCCATATGAAAAATAGTAAATGACTTTTAAAAATTCTGAGAAAAATATATGTTCACTATGGGACTATATTATGCTAAATCCCAGAAAAGAAATATTTTTGGAACTGATTTGGTATTTTTCATGAAAATGGTCTAGTTATGAGTAAATGAATTAAATATGTTTTGTGAAGAAAGAAAATTGGAAAATTTTTATGGCTTGAGAATCCTATATGAGGTATATGCAGATTTTTGATGAGGGTTTTGGTTATTGATGATGAAATTGTAAGAGTTGGCATTTTATGATGATTAAATGCATTAATTAGTAAAGTGTAAACAATTAAAATAAATTGTTTATAAATTTAAGTAATGTTATTCTTTCAATATCATTATACCGAAATATTGGTATGAATTTTATTGTAGAATTTCTATCTTTTGTGTCGGGGTTACTATTCATAAGTTACGAATATTACTCTTGAGATTAAAACTATATGTTGATCATATTATTTTTATCATCATATATAACATTTTTATAACCCTGATGTTGAAATTCTCTTTCACTGGAGTGTAAAGATGGGTAGATTATTGGTATGATCATGACTAGGGTTCTCTTTGGCCTGTAGTGCAAAGTTGAATTGTGACTGGTATGATCATGACCATTGAATTTATAATTGAATATCTTAGCTTAAGTGCAAAGGTGAATTGATCAACATGGTTATAATTATTGTTTATATAAATTCTGAAATGATTATATATTTCTTTGAGATATGAATATATTTGGCCTGTAGTGCAAATATTAATTGTTGATGAATATCTTTGGCATGTAGTGCAAAGATGAATTGTTGATGAATATCTTTGGCCTGTAGTGCAAAGATGAACTGTTGTTGAATATCTTTGGCCCGTAGTGCAAAGATGACTTGTTGATGAATATCTTTGGCCCGTAGTGCAAAGATGAAGTTTTAGTATGATTATGAACAGGAACTGTGATTTGGTATAACCATGATGTTTTGATGTTTCAGGTGATGAAAATTATTCTTCGTCCTGGGTGCGAAGAAAAATTTATAGTCACAATTATGATTATGAGTTATTCATATGATTGTGGAAAGGAACTGTTGAGTGATGTTACAGGGATAAAACATTGTTGGTGGATTTTTAACATGGAGAAAGATAATAGACTTTATAGTCTATTTGACTCTTCTAATGGATTGCTCGTTCCGCTGCAACTATGGTTGAAATTTTTTCATTTACCATATGTTCTAAATCTCTGATTTATTATTGATGAAGGCTATGATAATTGAATTATCTTTAGTCATGATATTCTTTACTGAGCTAGTTGTGCTCACCCTTTTGCTTCACAATTCCTTTCAGGTAATAAGAGTGTAGCTGGGTCGAGCGGGGGTAACAAGGGAATAGAACGGTGGTCATCATTTTAGTAGTTATATTTGGTGAAGAAAATAGGGTGAGCGAACCCAACGTTGGAAGGGTGTTTTGTCACTATCATACAAGATGTCTAATGACATACAACCTCGTGTCATCATAAGACAGGGTTGTGCTCATCCACTTGCTGAGTATATCTATGGGCACTACCTATATAATCTTGGTGTTTGTTTGAAGTATAATTCTCAATTAGAGACAGTGGAGATAATGATAAGTCAAGAGAAGACTCACCATTGGGAAGAATATGATAGTAATCTTCTCGTTTTTCTTTGGGGTCTATTGGGTCAACCAAGGATAATTCTGTGGCCATATGATATCTATCATAACCTAGATGCGTGGCCTCCCATGTACGAAGGTTTCCTTGAGCACTTCCCAAAGATTCTAATTTCTAAAACAGTTTTTGACTATACCTTTATGTAAGTGTTCATTGTGAGGTGATGTCCACGGTTGGAACATGAGTCACATTTGGTATATATTGTTATCCAAACTCACAGCATATGTGTTGTTGTATTTTGCACGACAATTGTTGTAATAAAGTTGTAGTTGTTTTCTGTACCATGTATTTGACGACTCAGAATGGGTTGGGTGGAATGGACCTATTTTGGGGTCGTCACAGGTGGTATCAGAGCTATAAGTAAAGAGCCCGAGCCTCTCGCTGGTGACTTCCTGTTGATGGGGGATGCACCGAAGCCAGACTCTCCGTAGGGGACGCCGTTCTGCGGTGGCAAACTGATAGGTATCACTGTGAGGTGCTGTCCATTGATGGGACATTTGTCACAGGTGGTATCAGAGCTTAGGGATATGATCTCTGGCGGAGATCGGGAATAGGAATAGGAGGGGAGAGATGAGTAAATCCTTCGCTAGTGTGTCCTACCTAAGCTTATTTGTTGGTCAGTCATAATATCGGGATATTATGTGATATGTTAATTTGTTAAATTAACCTTGTTTTGAAGCTGTATTCTAGAATGATATCTGAAATACAGGAGATGAGCAATGGAGAAATCATGATGACAGGAAGATGGAATCTGAAATGAAAGCAAGGTATTCTCAACTCTTTGAAATACCAGGTACGTAAATTTCGGGGACGAAATTTCATAAGGAGGGGAGATTGTAAGACCCCGAATTTTATGAAATAAAAGTATTCAATTTTTCTTATAATTACTATTCAGTAAATGGTTAAATTGATGAAAAGTTTAAAGTTATGGTGAAATATGAATTTTTTTCAAAATAAGCAAGTGGTTATAAAATAATCATTGTTGTCGGGGAATATTCGTTTGGTCGTGGAATATTCTTTCTGTCGGGGAATATTCGTACGACGGCGCAGCTATTTGTGGGCCCCATAACGAATAACTGTCGGGTGAAGAAAACGACAAATTTGAGTTTTTACAAATAACGGTGTAGTTGTTACCGTTAACACTGTTGGAATACCCGGTGGTTAAAATACAGTAATACGCGTTATTGCACAGTAGCACACGGTATTGCACAGTATTTTTAAAATTATTGATTCTTACGTAAGAAGGCACTACTCAATAATTGTTACAGTAATTACTGTTCAATATTTTATTTTATTGATTCAATAATTGCTGCGTTGGAATTTTATATTATTGTTGTTCAATAATTGTTGCTGCACAGTATTTCCCATTATCAGATCAATAATTCATATTATTTGAATAATATTATTAGATAACATTATTGGCAATGTCTAGAAAGTTCTGTCTAAGGAGAGGTTTGGTCATCTAATTGCGCGCCAGTAAGGAGAAATTCTTATTGGAAAGCCCCCTCTTTCTGGGAACGGCCTGGTTGTCATAAATGTGATTCTGTAATATTATTTGTGAATAATTAATTATTGATTCATATGATAAGGAAAATATTTATTTTATGTGGATATAAATGAGGGATATATTTTTGTGGTTTAAAAATGAAGGAGTTAATGTTGAGATTTTTATCCGTATTTTTGTCGGAATGGAGGTATTAAAAATCAGGGTTTTTGAGATATTTTGCGGGGGTTATATTTTTTAATCCGACCGTTGGATCGTGGTAATTTTTGGATATGTTATACATATATAAGTTGAGTATATGCCCACAAATTTTGAACCGTTAAAAATGAACGTATGATTTGTTATGAATTTTACGAGATGACTGGTTCAGAAATTGTTGAATTTTCGGAGTTTATCATTTTGGTGGAAAATTCTAGAATTGGTGGGCCCCACTTGTGGTTGGTGAAGAAATGTGCTGAATTATATTTCAAATGGGTGGGTGGGAATAGTAGCAGGTAAAGCCATCAGGTTGCAGGTCAAACCTACCAAAATTTTCCTATAAATAGAGGGCTAAGTTAGAATTGAAAAACACACCAGAAACATAAGCTTTCTCTCTTTCTCTCTCTATATTATGAAGCATATTTTGTGAGTTTTAGATACTTGGTGAGTTCTATTCATCAGTGCAAGTTTCCTTCAGCATCATATCCGATATCCAGTCAGAAGTACTGCTCTTTTGAGGTAAGGATAGTAGGGATAGTAAGGGATAGTAAGGATTGTAAGGATAGTAAGGGTTTTTAAGGGTTGTTATGATTTTCAGTTTCGTAATTTTTCTGAACTTCAAAAATTCTGGAAAAATTTGAAATGATATTTTGATGAGTTTTATTGATTGTGTCCAAAAATGGTGATTTTTGGATGTATAGATTGAGAGTTATGAATTTTATGAGAAAAGACTATTTTAAAAGTAACAGCTTATAATTCCTTGTGGTTAACTCCAAAATTGATGAAATTTTTATTGGGAGTATGTATGTTATGATAGAAGTATACTCTGTAAATTTCAGAATTTTTAGACAAAAGTACAATTTTTGATAAATGTCTAAATATTCGGCTATTTTGGCCATATGAAAAATAGTAAATGACTTTTTAAAAATTCTGAGAAAAATATATGTTCACTATGGGACTATATTATGCTAAATCTCAGAAAAGAAATATTTTTGGAACTGATTTGGTATTTTTCATGAAAATGGTCTAGTTATGAGTAAATGAATTAAATATGTTTGTGAAGAAAGAAAATTGGAAAATAGGATTTTATGGCTTGAGAATCCTATATGAGGTATATGCAGATTTTTGATGAGGGTTTTGGTTATTGATGATGAAATTGTAAGAGTTGGCATTTTATGATGATTAAATGCATTAATTAGTAAAGTGTAAACAATTAAAATAAATTGTTTATAAATTTAAGTAATGTTATTCTTTCAATATCATTATACCGAAATTTGGTATGAATTTTATTGTAGAATTTCTATCTTTTGTGTCGGGGTTACTTTCATAAGTTACGAATATTACTCTTGAGATTAAAACTATATGTTGATCATATTATTTTTATCATCATATATAACATTTTTATAACCCTGATGTTGAAATTCTCTTTCACTGGAGTGTAAAGATGGGTAGATTATTGGTATGATCATGACTAGGGTTCTCTTTGGCCTGTAGTGCAAAGTTGAATTGTGACTGGTATGATCATGACCATTGAATTTATAATTGAATATCTTTAGCTTAAGTGCAAAGGTGAATTGATTAACATGGTTATAATTATTGTTTATATAAATTCTGAAATGATTATATATTTCTTTGAGATATGAATATATTTGGCCTGTAGTGCAAATATGAATTGTTGAGGAATATCTTTGGCCTGTAGTGCAAAGATGAATTGTTGATGAATATCTTTGGCCAGTAATGCAAAGATGAACTGTTGATGAATATCTTTGGCCCGTAGTGCAAAGATGATCTTGTTGATGAATATCTTTGGCCCGTAGTGCAAAGATGGAGTTATTAGTATGATTATGAAACAGGAACTGTGATTTGGTATAACCATGATCTTTGATGTTTCAGGTAAAGACAGGTGATGAAAATATTCTTCGTCCTGGTGTGAAGAGGAAATTTAGAACACAATTATGATTATGAGTTATTCATATGATTGTGGAAAGGAACTGTTGATGAGTGATGTTACAGGGATAAAACATTGTTGGTGGATTTTTAACATGGAGAAGATAATAGACTTTATAGTCTATTTGACTCTTCTAATGGATTGCTCGTTCCGCTGCAACTATGGTTGAAATTTTTATCATTTACCATATGTTCTAAATCTCTGATTTATTATTGATGAAGGCTATTGATAATTTAATTATCTTTAGTCATGATATTCTTTACTGAGCTAGTTGTGCTCACCCTTTTGCTTCACAATTCCTTTCAGGTAATAAGAGTGTAGCTGGGTCGAGTGGGGGTAACAAGGGAAATAGAACGGTGGTCTCATCATTTAGTAGTTATATTGGTGAAATCATATAGGGTGAGCGAACCCAACGTTGAGAAGGGTGTTTTGTCACTATCATACAAGATGTCTAATGACATACAACCTCGTGTCATCATAAGACAGGGTTGTGCTCATCCACTTGCGAGTATATCTACAAGCACTACCTATATAATCTTGGTGTTTGTTTAAAGTATAATTCTCAATTAGAGACAGTGGAGATAATGATAAGTCAAGAGAAGACTCACCATTGGGAAGAATATGATAGTAATCTTCTCGTTTTTCTTTGGGGTCTATTGGGTCAACCAAGGATAATTCTGTGGCCATATGATATCTATCATAACCTAGATGCGTGGCCTCCTATGTACGAAGGTTTCCTTGAGCACTTCCCAAAGATTCTAATTTCTAAAACAGTTTTTGACTATACCTTTATGTAAGGTGTTATTGTGAGGTGATGTCCACGGTTAGAACATGAGTCACATTTGTTATATATTTGTATCCAACTCACAGCATATGTGTTGTTGTATTTTGCACGACAATTGTTGTAATAAAGTTGTAGTTGTTTTCTGTACCATGTATTTGACGACTCAGAATGGGTTGGGTGGAATGGACCTATTTTGGGGTCGTCACAGAAACTCTCAAAGTTCTATTTACTCAAATATCACTCAATATCTTAGAGAGTGAAGAGAGAAACTTGTTTCTTGGTGTGATTTCAATTCTAACTTAGCCCTCTTATTTATAGGAAAATTTTAGTAGGTTTGACCTGACACCTGTTGGCTTTACCTGCTACTATTCCCACCAGTCCCACATTTGAAAAGATAATTCAGCACATTTCTTCACAACCACAAGTGGGGCACCACCCCCCAATTCTAGAATTTTCCATCAAAATGATAAACTCCGGAAAATTCAACAATTTCTGAACCAGTCATCTCGTAAAATTCATAATAAATCATACGTTCATTTTTAACGGTTCAAATTTGTGGACATATACTATTTCTTATATATGTATAATCTTATCCAAATTTTACCACGATCCAACGGTCGGTTTAAAATTATAACCCCCGCAAAATATCTCATTAATCCTGATTTTTAATACCTCCATTCCGATAAAAAATACTGTTTAAAAACCTCAACATTAACTCCTTCAATTTTAACCACAAAAATATATCCCTCATTTATATCCACATAAAATAAATATTTCCTTTCTTATGAATCAATAATTAATTATTCACAAATAATATTACAGAATCACATTTATGAATCACATTTGTGAATAATTAATTATTGATTCATATGATAAGAAAATATTTATTTTATGTGGATATATATGAGGGATATATTTTTGTGGTTAAATAAAATGAAGAGTTAATGTTGAGGTTTTTATCAGTATTTTTGTCGGAATGGAGGTATTAAAAATCAGAGTTTTTGAGATATTTTGCGGGGGGTATTTTTATAATTTTTAATCCGACCGTGGATCGTGGTAATTTTTGGATATGTTATACATATATAAGTTGTGTATATGTCCACAAAATTTGAACCGTTTAAAAATGAACGTATGATTTATTATGAATTTTACGAGATGACTGGTTCAGAAATTGTTGAATTTTCGGAGTTTATCATTTTGATGGAAAATTCTAGAATTGGTGGGCCCCACTCTTGGTTGGTGAAGAAATGTACTGAATTATATTTCAAATGTGGTGGGTGGGAATAGTAGCAGGTAAAGCCTTCAGGTTGCAGGTCAAGCCTACTAAAATTTTCCTATAAATAGATGGCTAAGTTAGAATTTGAAAATCACACTAGAAACAAGTTTTTTCTCTTTCTCTCTCTAGATTATTGAGTATTTTTTGTGAGTATTTAGATACTTTGAGAGTTTCTATTCATCAGAGCAAGTTTCTTTCAGCCTTTATACCGGTTATTCCGACCAGAAGTTACTGATATCTTGAGGTAAGGGATATTATTTTCTTTCTTAAATGATATTATTTTCTTCAATTATCATTATGCTGAAATATTAATATGAGTTTTTTTATCAAATTTGGAACTTTTTGTGTCACAGTTACTATTCACGTATACGACACTATTCACGTATACGACACTCTATTCACGAATACGGCATTATTCACCGAAAAATAAAATTTTCCCTTTTTGTCCAAGATGTCTATTATGGTTATTATCTTTGATTGTATCCATGTTTTGATCTTTATTTTTGAATTCCGCTTCACAATTGATTATTATGAAGTATTATTGATCTTGGATAAACTATTATACGAATCCCTACTATTTGTCCTCCTGTCGCACTGTATTCGTTTCTTTAGATATTTTTCATCATCCTCAGTCCTACATGATGATATTACTGAATATCTTTGGCACTGTAGTGCAAAGATGTATGATTACCTGATGAATATCTTTGGTCTGTAGTGCAAAGATGAACAGGTGTTGAGATGAACATGACTGACTGGTGATACAAATGAATATCTTTGGTCTGTAGTGCAAAGATGAATATTTGGTTAAAGATAATTATTAATTGATGTTACAGGGATAATATTGATGATGGACTTTTAAATCTTAGAAGATAGTAGAATTCATTCTCTACTTGACTCTTCTAATGGTTTGTTATTTTCGCTGCAGTTGTTGATCTAAAACTTGTTGTCGATTATATTCTATCAGATTTTTCCCTGTTGAATACTAATGATAATTTTTTGTATATTATCTTAGTCATAATATTCTTTACTGGGCTAGTTGTGCTCACCCTTTTCCTTTTTGTTCCATTTTTTTCTCAGGAGGTGAGAACATAGCAGAATCTAGTCGGGGTATGGAGTGATGGTTCTAGAAAGATGTTTTAGCAGTCCTCACTATTTCTATAAAATAGTGTTTGAATAATTGTAATGAGGACTTATTTGAGTGTGGATATTGTCTAGAAGATAATATTTGTATTTAAACTCACAGTATGTGTTGTTTTATTTTGCACGACATTTGTATTATTGAAGTTGTAGTTTGTTTTTTGTACCATGTATTTGGCGACTCAGAATGGGTGTTGTATACCTATTTTGGGGGCGTCACAGTTGGTATCAGAGCTTAGGGATATGATCCCTGGCTGAGATGTGAGACAAGAACTAGGAGGGGAGAGACGGAGAATTCCTTCGCTAGTATGACTTGACTAAGTTTATTTGGTGTTTATTTGGTCGGTCAGAGTATAGGGATAATATATGACATGACTATTAACCCTTGTTTTATGGCAGTATTTAAGAATGGCAGCTGAGAACGTTAATAATGGAGTAAATCAGACCGTGGAGACACCTTTGATCACCACCCAGGGGAACGTGCAACAGGAAGGCAATATTCCTCCTGTAAACAACGTTATCGAGCAAAAGATGAATGATGGAATGTTTAGGAGCTTTTTGCAGTTCATGCAAAATCAGACAAGGGAGACTCGTGTGCAGAATACGGGTGGAAATAATAATAACGCGCGGTTTGTCACAGCCAAGTAGTTCAAAGAATTGGGACCACCAGAATTTAAGGGAAAGCCGGATCCGATCATGGCGGAAACGTGGGTCAAGAAAATTACCAAGATATTCGATGTCTTGGGATGCACGGAGGAACAGAAGGTTCCATTCGCCACCTTTATGTTCCGCGGTGAGACAGACTACTGGTGGGAGTCTGTGAAGCGTACCCAGCCTGACGCACTCAACATGTCCTGAGAAATATTTCAGAAACTGTTCAATGACAAGTACTTTCCTGAAAGTATTCGTCATTGAAGGAGGTGGAGTTTATCAGACTGGAACAAAACAACATGACGGTGTCCCAGTACGAGGCGAAGTTTGCAGAGTTATCTAGGTTTGCACCTCATTTGGTCGAAAATGAGGAACGAATGACAAGGATGTTTCTGAGAGGTCTAAAACCCGAGATTCAGCAATATCTTATCTTTCATATTTTTTTTTTATATTTAGATGTTGTAAACAAGGCTAAATTATTATAGCGAGATAAGGAGTATGTGCAACCGAGGGACCACAACCAGGGTCATACCGATGGCGACAGTCATCGAAGCAATGAAAACCAGCAGGGAGGAAAACATTCGGACCAAAGCGGTAATCACTCTGGTGGTAATCGTGGCCGTGATAATAGAAGGAGCGAGTCGGGAGGAGATTTCAAGAAGAGAAGGTACAATAATGATAACGTGAAGACGTCAGGACAAACATCAACTGCTTTTAGGGGAGGAGAACGATCACCGGTCGTTTGTTACAAATGCGGGAAGGAGGGACACATCAGCCCAAACTGCTCACAACAGTTCAAGGTATGTTGTAACTGTGAAAAGGAAGGTCATATAGCTAAAGATTTTTCTTGTTGCGAAACCAAGTTTAATGGGGGATAGTGACTCCGAGTTGTTTCGGATAGTCAAAAGTCGGTGGTTCCTGAAAGGGCGTTTGTCGTGACTGCCCAAAACGCGAGGAACCCAAACGAGGTGATCACGGGTAAGCTAATCATAAACTCTTGCGAAGTTTATACCTTATTAGATACCGGTTCTACCCATTCTTTTATCTCTCCTACTTGTGCTCAACGTTTAAACTTGACTATGGAGAAATTAGACTTTGACCTATTTGTGGAGACTCCGTTAGGAGAAACTTTCATTACATCTACAGTTTATAAATCTTGCTTAATCCAAGTTGGCACAATTACATTACCTGTTGACCTTATCTCTTTAAAGATACTTGCTTTTGATGTGATTTTAGGAATTGATTGGTTAACTACTCATCATGCCAAAATTGATTGTTTTCGTAAGGTTGTTAGTTTTCATGTTCCTAACCAACCTGTTATGCGAATTCAAGCAACCAAACCACTAAAATCAATCGCTGTCATATCAAGCCATAAAGCCATTCGTTTATTAAAAAACGGATGTCAATCTTTCATAGCCCATGTTATGGACTTGAACAAAAACACGTCAGATTTGAATAATATTTCTGTTGTTAGTGAATTCCCTGACGTATTTCCTGAAGAACTTCCCGGTCTAACCCCAGAACGTGAAGTTGAATTCTTTTTGACCTTGAAACCTGGTACAAAGCCCATTTCTAAAACCCCATATCGAATGGCTCCTATTGAACTTCAGGAGTTAAAGGTTCAACTACAGGAGTTGTTGGACATCGGTTTTATTCGTCCTAGTACATCTCCTTGGGGTGCTCCTGTGTTATTCGTAAAGAAGAAAGATGGGAGTATGCGACCTTGTATCGACTATCGAGAATTGAATCATGTCACTATCAAGAATAGGTATCCGCTACCTCGCATTGATGACCTGTTTGACCAGTTGCAAGGAGCACAATTCTTTTCAAAGATCGATCTTCGTTCTAGATATCATCAGCTGAAGATTAAAACTGAGGATATTTCAAAGACTACCTTCAGAACTCGGTACGGGCATTATGAATTCTTAGTCATGTCTTTTAGATTGACTAATGCTCCTGCTGCCTTCATGGATATGATGAACCGTGTATTCAAAGAATATTTAGATCAGTTCGTTGTTGTCTTTATTGATGACATCCTCATCTATTCCAAAAGCCGTGAAGATCATGAGCGCCATTTGAAGCTGGTACTGCAAAGGCTTCGTGAAAAGAAGATATATGCCAAATTGAAGAAATACGAGTTCTGGCTTGAGGAAGTAGCATTCCTTGGGCACGTGGTGTCAAAACATGGAGTATCTGTCGACCCGGCAAAGATTGAAGCCATACAAAGTTGGGAGCAACCAAAGTCGGTGACCGAAGTACGTAGCTTTCTGGGCTTAGCTGGGTATTACCGGAGATTCGTGGAAGGATTTTCTAGAATCGCTACTCCGTTAACTCAGCTGACTCGGAAGGATACAAAATTCGGTTGGAGCGAGGATTGTGAGAAGAGTTTTCAAGAACTCAAGAGAAGACTCATTTCGACACTTGTTCTGACAATACCATCTGGTTCGGATGGATTTGTTATCTACAGCGATGCTTCAGGCAAAGGGTTAGAATGTGTTCTCATGCAACATGGGAAAGTCATAGCCTATGCCTCGCGACAACTCAAAGAATATGAGAGGAATTATCCTACTCATGATTTGGAGTTGGCAGCAGTCGTTTTCGCGTTGAAGATTTGGAGACACTACCTGTATGGGGAGAAAGTGGAGATCTATACGGATCATAAACGCCTCAAATATTTCTTCACCCAAAAGGAACTCAACATGCGACAACGACGTTGGCTTGAGCTGTTGAAAGATTACGATCTTACCATCAATATCATCCCTAGAAAAGCGAACGTAGTAGCTAACGCATTGAGTAGAAGATCATACGCGGGTACGAGTGCAATGTTGTTAACACAAAGGCCCATTTTGTATGACATGCAAAGGATGGAGATAGAGATGAAGGCTCCAAGTACCCACGTGATGATATCAAACATACGAGTAGAACCGACTTTAATCGATAAAGTTAAAGTTGCTCAAGCTACGGACATGGAGCTGATGCGTATGAAGAAGAAAGTGCAAGAAGGTGCTATTCCAGAAGCAAGAATCGATGAAGAAGGAATACTTTGAGTCAACTCCAGACTTTGTGTTCCTAACGATTTTGATTTGAAGCATAGAATAATGATGGAGGCACACAACACACCGTTTACAATCCATCTTGGGAGTACCAAAATGTATCACGATCTTCGACATACATTTTGGTGGAGCAATATGAAAAGAGAGATCGCGGAGTTTATCTCGAGGTGTTTAACTTGTCAACGTGTAAAAGTGGAGCATCAAGTACCAAAGGGTCCATTGCAACCACTTGAGATTCTGAAATGGAAGTGGGAACACATTACTATGGATTTCGTTACGGGTCTTCCCAAGGTGTCTTAAGGCATAGATGCGATTTGGGTCAGTGTTGATAGATTAACCAAGTCTGCCCATTTTTTGCCTATAAGTGAGACTTATTGTAAGACCCCGAATTTTGTGAAATAAAAATATTTAATTTTTCTTATAATTACGATTCAGTAAATGGTTAAATTGATAAAAAGTTAAAGTTAAAGGTGATATATGAATTTTTTTTCAAAATAAGCAAGTGGTTATAAAATATTCATTTTGTCGGGAAATATTCGTTTGGTCGTGGAATATTCTTTCTGTCGGAGAATATTCGTACGACGGCGCAGCTATTTGTGGGGCCCATAACGGAAAGCGATTGGATGAAGAAAACGACAAAATTGAGTTTTTATAAATAACGGCGTAGTTGTTACCGTTAACACTGTTGGAATACCTGGTGGTTAAAATACAGTAATACGCGTAGTTACACAGTAGCACACGGTATTGCACAGTATTTTTTTTAATTATTAATTCTTACGTAAGAAGGCACTACTCAATAATTGTTACAGTAGTTACTGTTCAATATTTTATTTTATTGATTCAATAATTGTTGCGTTGATATTTTATATTATTGTTGTTTCAAAAATTGTTGCTGCACAGTATTTTCCATTATCAGATCAATAATTCATATTATTTGAATAATATTATTAGATAACATTATTGGCAATGTCTAGAAAGTTCTGTCTAAGGAGAGGTTTGGTCAACCTAATTGCGCGCCAGTAAGAAGAAAATCCTTATTGGAAGCCCCCTCTTTCCTGGGAACGGTCTGGTTGTCATAAATGTGATTCTGTAATATTATTTGTGAATAATTAATTATTAATTCATATGATAAGGAAATATTTATTTTATGTGGATACAAATGAGGGATATATTTTTGTGGTTAAAAAAGAAGGAGTTAATGTTGAGGTATTTTATCTGTATTTTTGTCGGAACGGAGGTATTGAAAAATCAAATTAGGGTTTTTGAGATATTTTGCGAGGGTTATAATTTTTAATCCGATGAGGGATATATTTTTGTGCCGTATACGTGAATAGTGTCGTATACATGAATAGTAACCTCGACATAAAAAGTTCTAAATTTGATAAAAACTCATATCAATATTTCAGCATAATGATATTGAAGAAAATAATATCATTTAAGAAGAAAATAATATCCCTTACCTCAAGATATCAGTACTTCTGGTCGGAATACCGGTATAAGGCTGAAAGAAACTTGCTCTGATGAATAGAAACTCTCAAAGTATCTAATTACTCACAAAATACACTCAATAATCTAGAGAGAGAAAGAGAGAAAACTTGTTCTGGTGTGATTTTCATTTTAACTTAGCCCTCTATTTATAGGAAAATTTTAGTAGGTTTGACCTGCAACCTGATGGCTTTACCTGCTACTATTACCACCCACCACATTTGAAATATAATTCAGCACATTTCTTCACCAACCACAAGTTGGGCCCACCAATTTTAGAATTTTCTATCAAAATGATAAACTCCGAAAATTCAACAATTTCTGAACCAGTCATCTCGTAAAATTCATAATAAATCATACGTTCATTTTTAACGGTTCAAAATTTGTGGACATTACTCAACTTATATATGTATAACATATCCAAAAATTACCACGATCCAACGGTCGGATTAAAAATTATAACACCCGTAATATTTCTCAAAAATCCTGATTTGATTTTTAATACCTCCATTCATAATAAAAATACTGATAAAAACACCTCAACATTAACTCCTTCATTTTTAACAAAAAAATATATCCCTCATTTATATCCACATAAAATAAATATTTCCTTATCATATGAATCAATAATTATTTATTCACAAATAATATTACAGAATCACATTTATGACAACCAGGCCGTTCCCAGGAAAGATGGGGCTTTCTAATAAGGATTTCTCCTTACTGGCGCGCAATTAGATGACCAAAACTCTCTCTCAGACAGAACTTTCTAGACATTGCCAATAATGTTATATAATAATATTATTCAAATAATATGAATTATTGATCTGATAATGGAAAATACTGTGCAGCAACAATTATTGAAACAACAATAATAAATAATATCAATGCAACAATTATTGAATCAATAAAATAAAATATTGAACAATAACTACTGTAACAATTATTGAGTAGTGCCTTCTTACGTAAGAATTAATATTGGTGCAATACCGTGTGCTACTGTATTTTAATCACCGGGTATTCCAACAGTATTAACGGTAACAACTACGCGTTATTTATAAATAAACTTATACTTGTCATTTTTCTTCATCCAATCGCTTTCCGTTATGGGGCCCACACAAGGCTGCGCCGTCGTACGAATATTCCCCGACAGCAAGAATATTCCACGACCAAACGAATATTCCCCGACAAAATGAATATTTTATAACCACTTGCTTATTTTGTAAAATTTACACATTTCACCCATAACCAAAGTATTATATCAAATTAGCCCCTTATTATTCACAATAATATTTAGAGAAAATTTGATTTTATTCATTAATAAGTTGAGGTCTTACATTTATAACCTTAAGAAATATTATTCTTTCAATATCATTATACCGAAATATTGGTATGGATTTTATTGTAGAATTTTTATCTTTTTCATGTCGAGTTACTATTCATGAATTACTATTCACGAGTTACGATTCACGATAAAAATTAGTTTTTTTTCTGACCAAATTATCGTTGATTTATGATTGTTGCTCTTGAAAATAAATGCAGTTGTTGATCATATTATTTTTATTATCATATATATAACATTTTTTATAACCCTGATGTTGAATTTCTCTTTCACTTGAGTGTAAAGATGGGTAAATTATTGGTATGATCGTGACTGAGGAATATCTTTGGCCTGTAGTGCAAAGATGAATTGTTAACTGGTTTGATCATTACCATTGAATTTATAATTGAATATATTTAACTTAAGTGTAAAGATGAATTGATTAACATGGTTATAATTATTGTTTATATAAATTCTGAAATGATTATATATTTCTTTGAGATATTAATATATTTGGCCTATAGTGCAAATATGAACTGTTGAAGAATATCTTTGGCCTGTAGTGCAAAGATGAATTATTGATGAATATCTTTGTCCTGTAGTGCAAAGATGACTTGTTGTTGAATATCTTTGGCCTGTAGTGCAAAGATGAATTATTGATGAATATCTTTGGTCTGTAGTGCGAAGATAAACTGTTGTTGAATATCTTTGGCCCGTAGTGCAAAGATGGTTTGTTGATGAATATCTTTGGCCGTAGTGCGAAGATGGATTTATTAGCATGATTATGAACAGGAACTGTGATTTGGTATAACCATGATCTTTGATGTTTCAGGTAAAGACAGGTGATGAAAACATTCTTCGTCCTGGGTGCGAAGAAAAATTTAGAATCACAATTATGATTATGAGTTATTCATATGATTGTGGAAATGAACTTTTGAGTGATGTTACAGGGATAAAATATTGTCGGTAGATTTTTAACATGGAGAAGATAATAGACTTTATAGTTTATTTGACTCTTCTAATGGATTGCTCGTTCCGCTGTAACTATGGTTGAAATTTTTATCATCTACCATATGTTCTAAATCTCTGATTTATTACTGATGAAGACTATTGATAATTTAATTATCTTTAGTCATGATATTCTTTAATGGGCTAGTTGTGCTCACCCTTCTGTTTCACAATTCCTTTCAGGTAATAAGAGTGTAGCTGGGTCGAGCGGGGGTAACAGGGGAATAAAACGGTGGTCATCATTTAGTAGTTATATTTGGTGAATCATCTAGGGTGAGGCGAACCCAACATTGGAAGGGTGTTTTGTCACTATCATACAAGATGTCTAATGACATACAACCTCGTGTCATCATAAGACAGGATTGTGCTCATCCACTTGCTGAGTATATTTACAAGCACTACCTATATAATCTTGGTGTTTGTTTGAAGTATAATTCTCAATTAGAGACAGTGGAGATAATGATAAGTCAAGAGAAGACTCACCATTAGGAAGAATATGATAGTAATCTTCTCATTTTTCTTTGGGGTATATTGGGTCAACCAAGGATAATTCTGTGACCATATGATATCTATCATAACCTAGACACATGGCCTCCCATGTACAAAGGTTTCCTTGAGCACTTCCCAAAGATTCTCATTTCTAAAACAGTTTTTGACTATACCTTTATGTAAGGTGTCATTGTGAGGTGCTGTCCACGGTTGGGACATGAGTCACAGTTGGTATATATTTGTATCCAAACTCACAGCATATATGTTGTTGTATTTTACATGATAATTATTGTAATAAAGTTGTAGTTATTTTCTGTACCATGTATTTGGTGACTCAGAATGGGTTGGATGGAATGGACCTATTTTGGGGTCGTTACATTTTGGTATCAGAGCTTAGGGATATGATCTCTGGCGGATATCGGGGAATACAACTAGGAGGGGAGAGACGAGTAAATCCTTCGCTAGTGTGTCCTACCTAAGCTTATTTGTTGGTCAGTCATACTATCGGGATATGATGTGATATGCTAATTTGTTAAATTAACCTTTATTTTTGAAGCTGTATTCTAGAATGATATCTGAAATACAGGAGATGAGCAATGGAAAAATCATGATGACAGGAAAGATGGAATTTGAAATGAAAGCAAGGTATTCTCAACTCTTCAAAATACCAGGTACGCAAATTTCGAGGACGAAATTTTATAAGGAGGGGAGATTGTAAGACCCCGAATTTTATGAAATAAAATATTTAATTTTTTTTATTAATTACGATTCAGTAAATGGTTAAATTGATAAAAAGTTAAAGTTAAAGGTGATATATGATTTTTTTTCAAAATAAGCAAGTGGTTATAAAATTATTCATTTTGTCGGGAAATATTCGTTTGGTCGTGGAATATTCTTCTGTCGGGGAATATTCGTACGACGGCGCAGCTATTTGTGGGCCCCATAACGGAAAGCGATTGGATGAAGAAAATGACAAAATTGAGTTTTTATAAATAACAGCGTAGTTGTTACCGTTAACACTGTTGGAATACCTGGTGGTTAAAATACAGTAATACGCGTAGTTGCACAGTAGCACACGGTATTGCACAGTATTTTTTTCAATTATTAATTCTTACGTAAGAAGGCACTACTCAATAATTGTTACACGTAGTTATTTTATTGATTCAATAATTGCTGCGTTGATATTTTATATTATTGTTGTTTCAATAATTGTTGTTGCAAAGTATTTTCCATTATCAGATCAATAATTCATATTATTTGAATAATATTATTAGATAACATTATTGGCAATGTCTAGAAAGTTCTGTCTAAGGAGAGGTTTGGTCACCTAATTGGGCGCCAGTAAGAAGAAATCCTTATTGGAAAGCCCCCTCTTTCCTAGGAACGGCTTGGTTGTCATAAATGTGATTTTGTAATATTATTTGTGAATAATTAATTATTGATTCATATGATAAGGAAATATTTATTTTATGTGGATAAAAATGAGGGATATATTTTTGTGGTTAAAAAAGAATGAGTTAATGTTGAGGTATTTTATCTGTATTTTTGTCGGAACAGAGGTATTGAAAATCAAATTAGAATTTTTGAGATATTTTGCGGGGGTTATAATTTTTAATCAGACCGTTGGATCATGGTGATTTTTGGATATGTTATACATATATAAGTTGAGTATATGTCCACAAATTTTGAACCGTTAAAATGAACGTATGATTTGTTATGAATTTTAAGAGATGACTGGTTCAGAAATTGTTGAAGTTTCGGAATTCATCATTTTGGTGGAAAATTCTAGAATTGGTGGGCCCCACTCTTGGTTGGTGAAGAAATGTGCTGAGATTTTTATTCAAATGTGATGTGTGGAAATAGTAGCAGGTAAGCCATCAGGTTGCAGGTTAAGTCTGCTTCGGCGTGCTAACATTTTCCTATAAATAGATGACTAAGTTAGAATTGAAAATCACACCAGAAATAAGTTTTCTCTCTTTATCTCTCTATATTATGAAGCATATTTTGTGAGTATTTAGATACTTTGAGAGTTGCTATTCAATGCAAGTTTCCTTCGGCTTTGCATTCCAGTCAGAAATACTGCACTTTTGAGGTAAGGGATAGTAAGGAATTTTAAGGGTTGTTATGATTTTCAGTTTCGTAATTTTTCTGATCTTCAAAAATTCTAGAAAAATTTGAAATGATATTTTGATGAGTTTTCTTGATTGTGTCCAAAAATGGTGGTTTTTGGATATATAGATTAAGAGTTATGAATTTTATGGGAAAAGACTATTTTAAAAGTAACCGCTTATAACTCCTTGTGGTTAACCCCAAAATTGATGAAATTTTTATTGGGAGTATATCTATATAATATTAGTGTACTATGTGAATTTCGAAACTTTTGGATAAAAGTACAATTTATGATAAATGTCTAAATATTCGGCGGTTTTGGCCATATGAAAAATAGTAAATAAGTTTTTAAAAATTCAGAGAAAAATATATGTTCAATATGGGACTATATTCTGCTAAATCCCAGAAAAAAAATATTTTTGGAACTGATTTGGTATTTTTCATAAAAATAGACTAGTTATGAGTAAATGAATTAAATATGTTATGTGAAGTAAGAAAATTGAAAAATAGAATTTTATGGCTTGAGAATCCTATATGAGGTATATGCAGATTTTTGATGAGTGTTTTGGTTATTGGTAATGAAATCTTATGAGTTTGACATTTTAGGATGATTAAATGCATTATTTATGCAGATTTTTATCATCTACCATATGTTCTAAATCTCTGATTTATTACTGATGAAGACTATTGATAATTTAATTATCTTTAGTCATGATATTTTTTACTAGGCTAGTTGTTCTCACCCTTCTGTTTCACAATTCCTTTCAGGTAATAAGAGTGTAGCTGGGTCGAGTGGGGGTAACAGGGGAATAGAACAGTGGTCATCATTTAGTAGTTATATTTGGTGAATCATCTAGGGTGAGGCGAACCCAACATTGGAAGGGTGTTTTCCCACTATCATACAAGATGTCTAATGACATACAACCTCGTCTCATCATAAGACAAGATTGTGCTCATCCACTTGCTGAGTATATTTACAAGCACTACCTATATAATCTTGGTGTTTGTTTGAAGTATAATTCTCAATTAGAGACAGTGGAGATAATGATAAGTCAAGAGAAGACTCGCCATTAGGAAGAATATGATAGTAATCTTCTCATTTTTCTTTGGGGTATATTGGGTCAACCAAGGATAATTCTGTGGCCATATGATATCTATCATAACCTAGACGCATGGCCTCCCATGTACAAAGGTTTCCTTGAGCACTTTCCAAAGATTCTCATTTTTAAAATAGTTTTTGACTATACCTTTATGTAAGGTGTGTAACGACCCCAAAATAGATCCATTCCATCCAACCTATTTTGAGTCGCCAAATACATGGTACAGAAAACAACTATAACTTTATTACAACAATTGTCGTGCAAAATACAACAACACATATGCTGTGAGTTTGGATACAAATATATACCAAATGTGACTCATGTTCCAACCGTGGACATCACCTCACAATGACACCTTACATAAAGGTATAGTCAAAAACTGTTTTAGAAATTAGAATATTTGGGAAGTGCTCAAGGAAACCTTCGTACATGGGAGGCCACGCGTCTAGGTTATGATAGATATCATATGGCCACAGAATTATCCTTGGTTGACCCAATAGACCCCAAAGAAAAACGAGAAGATTACTATCATATTCTTCCCAATGGTGAGTCTTCTCTTGACTTATCATTATCTCCACTGTCTCAAATTGAGAATTATACTTCAAACAAACACCAAGATTATATAGGTAGTGCCTATAGATATACTCAGCAAGTGGATGAGCACAACCCTGTCCTATGATGACACGAGGTTGTATGTCATTAGACATCTTGTATGATAGTGACAAAACACCCTTCCAACGTTGGGTTCGCCTCACCCTATTTTCTTCACCAAATATAACTACTATATGATGACCACTGTTCTATTCCCTTGTTACCCCCGCTCGACCCAGCTACACTCTTATTACCTGAAAGGAATTGTGAAGCAAAAGGGTGAGCACAACTAGCTCAGTAAAGAATATCATGACTAAAGATAATTAAATTATCAATAGCCTTCATCAATAATAAATCGGAGATTTAGAACATATGGTAAATGATAAAAAATTCAACCATAGTTGCAGCGGAACGAGCAATCCATTAGAAGAGTCAAATAGACTATAAAGTCTATTATCTTCTCCATGTTAAAAATCCACCAACAATATTTTATCCATGTAACATCACTCAACAGTTCCTTTCCACAATCATATGAATAACTCATGATCATAATTGTGACTATAAATTTTTCTTCGCACCCAGGACGAAGAATATTTTCATCACCTGTCTTTACCTGAAACATCAAAGATCATGGTTATACCAAATCACAATTCCTGTTTATAATCATACTAACAAATCCATCTTTGCACTACGGGCCAAAGATATTCATCAACAAACCATCTTTGCACTACGGGCCAAAGATATTCAACAACAGTTCATCTTTGCACTACAGGCCAAAGATATTCAACAACAGTTCATCTTTGCACTACAGGCCAAAGATATTCATCAACAATTCATATTTGCACTACAGGCCAAATATATTCATATCTCAAAGAAATATATAATCATTTCAGAATTTATATAAACAATAATTATAACCATGTTGATCAATTCACCTTTGCACTTAAGCTTAAGATATTCAATTATAAATTCAATGGTCATGATCATACCAGTCACAATTCAACTTTGCACTACAGGCCAAAGAGAACCCTAGTCATGATCATACCAATAATCTACCCATCTTTACACTCCAGTGAAAGAGAATTTCAACATCAGGGTTATAAAAATGTTATATATGATGATAAAAATAATATGATCAACATATAGTTTTAATCTCAAGAGTAATATTCGTAACTCATGAATAGTAACCCCGACACAAAAGATAGAAATTCTACAATAAAATTCATACCAATATTTCGGTATAATGATATTGAAAGAATAATATTACTTAAATTTATAAACAATTTATTTTAATTGTTTACACTTTACTAATTAATGCATTTAATCATCATAAAATGCCAACTCTTACAATTTCATCATCAATAACCAAAACCCTCATCAAAAATCTGCATATACCTCATATAGGATTCTCAAGCCATAAAATCCTATTTTCAATTTTCTTTCTTCACAAAACATATTTAATTCATTTACTCATAACTAGACCATTTTCATGAAAAATACCAAATCAGTTCCAAAAATATTTCTTTTCTGGGATTTAGCATAATATAGTCCCATAGTGAACATATATTTTTCTCAGAATTTTTAAAAGTCATTTACTATTTTTCATATGGCCAAAATAGCCGAATATTTAGACATTTATCAAAAATTGTACTTTTGTCTAAAAATTCTGAAATTTACAGAGTATACTTCTATCATATACATGTACTCCCAATAAAAATTTCATCAATTTTGGAGTTAACCACAAGGAATTATAAGCGGTTACTTTTAAAATAGTCTTTTCTCATAAAATTCATAACTCTCAATCTATACATCCAAAAATCACCATTTTTGGACACAATCAAGAAAACTCATCAAAATATCATTTCAAATTTTTCCAGAATTTTTGAAGATCAGAAAAATTACGAAACTGAAAATCATAACAACCCTTAAAATCCCTTAATATCCCTTACTATCCCTTACAATCCCTTACCTCAAAAGAGCAGTACTTCTGACTGGATATCGGATATGATGCTGAAGGAAACTTGCACTAATGAATAGCAACTTACCAAGTATCTAAAAACTCACAAAATATGCTTCATAATATAGAGAGAGAAAGAGAGAAAACTTATGTTTTTGGTGTGATTTTCAATTCTAACTTAGCCCTCTATTTATAGGAAAATTTTGGTAGGTTTGACCTGCAACCTGATGGCTTTACCTGCTACTATTCCCACCCACCACATTTGAAATATAATTCAGCACATTTCTTCACCAACCACAAGTGGGGCCCACCAATTCTAGAATTTTCCACCAAAATGATAAACTCTGAAAATTCAACAATTTCTGAACCAGTCATCTCGTAAAATTCATAGCAAATCATACGTTCATTTTTAACGGTTCAAAATTTGTGGACATATACTCAACTTATATATGTATAACATATCCAAAAATTACCACGATCCAACGGTCAGATTAAAAATTATAACCCCCGCAAAATATCTCAAAAACCCTAATTTTTAATACCTCCATTCCAACAAAAATACTGATAAAAACCTCAACATTAACTCCTTCATTTTTAACCACAAAAATATGTCCCTCGTTTATATCCACATAAAATAAATATTTCCTTATCATATGAATCAATAATTAATTATTCACAAATAATATTACAGAATCACATTTATGACAACCAGGCCGTTCCCAGGAAAGAGGGGGCTTTCCAATAAGAATTTCTCCTTACTGGCGCGCAATTAGATGACCAAACCTCTCCTTAGACAGAACTTTCTAGACATTGACAATAATGTTATCTAATAATATTATTCAAATAATATGAATTATTGATCTGATAATGGAAAATACTGTGCAGCAACAATTATTGAAACAACAATAATATAAAATATCAACGCAACAATTATTGAATCAATAAAATAAAATATTGAACAGTAATTACTGTAACAATTATTGAGTAGTGCCTTCTTACGTAAGAATCAATAATTTTAAAAATACTGTGCAATACCGTGTGCTACTGTGCAATAACGCGTATTACTGTATTTTAATCACCGGGTATTCCAACAGTGTTAACAGTAACAACTACGTCGTTATTTGTAAAAACTCAAATTTGTCGTTTTCTTCACCCGACAGTTTTTCGTTATGGGGCCCACAAATAGCTGCGCCGTCGTACGAATATTCCCCGACAGAAAAAATATTCCACGACCAAACGAATATTCCCCGACAACAATGATTATTTTATAACCACTTGTGTATTTTGAAAAAAAATTCATATATCACCCTTAACTTTAACATTTATCAATTTAACCATTTACTGAATAGTAATTATAAGAAAAATTGAATACTTTTATTTCATAAAATTCGGGGTCTTACAAGGTGTCATTGTGAGGTGCTGTCCACGGTTGGGACATGAGTCACAGTTGGTATATATTTGTATCCAAACTCACAGCATATATGTTGTTGTATTTTACACGACAATTGTTGTAATAAAGTTGTAGTTATTTTTTGTACCATGTATTTGGCGACTCAGAATGAGTTGGATGGAATGGACCTATTTTGGGGTCGTTACACTTATTCCCTTGAACGACTTGCTATTATGTACGTGAATGAGATTATGAGATTGCATGGCATGCCAGTATCTATAGTTTCGGATCGTGACCCAAGATTCACTTCACGATTTTGGGTTAGCTTACAAAAAGCTATGGGCACGAATTTACGATTTAGTTCAGCATACCATCCTCAAACGGACGGACAATCAGAGAGGACTATTCAAACCCTTGAAGATCTATTAAGACTCTGTGTTCTAAATTTCAAAGGAAGTTGGGATAAGTACTTGCCACTAGTGGAATTCTCCTACAACAACAGTTATCAGGCAAGTATAGGTATGGCTCCATTTGAAGCCTTGTATGGACGAAAGTGTCATTCTCTAGTATGCTTGGACGAGGTGGGTGAAGCAACGTTGTTGGGACCAGAATTGGTACGCATAACTACAGAGAAGATCCAAACGATTCGACAACGTATACAAACGTCACAGGATCGACAAAAGAGTTATGCGGATCTTCATCGAAAGGATGTAGAATTTAGTATTGGGGATCATGTATTGTTACGTGTTGCACCATGGAAAGGAGTTACAAGATTTGGGAAGAGAGAAAAGCTCAATCCACGATTTGTTGGTCCATTTGAAATTCTTGACCGAATAGGAAATGTGGCATATCGACTCGCATTACCTCCAAGCATGTCTCGTGTTCATAATATTTTTCACATATCTATGCTTCGTAAATATGTGAAAGACCCGAACCACGTAATTGAGTTAGAACCAGACGAGATAGCCGAAGATTTAACGTACGAGGAGGTACCTGTTAAGATCTTGGATAGGAAATAGCATGTTCTACGTACGAAGGTTATACCACAAGTTAAGGTTTTGTGTAGAAATCATGCTATTGAAGAAATGACCTGGGAGTTGGAATCAAAAATGAAAGCGAGGTATCCTCACCTTTTCGAAACACCATGTACGTACGTCAATTTTGAGGACGAAATTTCATAAGGAGGGGAGGTTGTAAGACCCCAACTTATTAATAAATGAAATTAAATTTCCTCTATTTATTATTTTGAAATAGAAAGGGTTGATTTGTTTAATGTGGTTAGTTATGGGTAAAATACGCAAATATTTCAAATAAGCAAGTGGTTATAAAATATTCATTTTTGGTCGGTGAATATTCGTTTGGTCGTGGAATATTCTTGCTGTCAGGGAATATTCGTACGACGGCGCAGCCTTGTGTGTGCCCCATAACGGAAAGCGATTGGAATACGACAAGTATAAGTTATTTATAATTAATGGCGTAGTTGTTACCGTTAATACTATTGGAATACCTAGTGGTTAAAATACAATAGCACACGGTATTGCACCAATTATTGATTCTTACGTAAGAAGGCACTACTCAATAATTGTAACAGTAGTTACTGTTCAATATTTTATTTTATTGATTCAATAATTGCTGCGTTGATATTTTATATTATTGTTGTTTCAATAATTGTTACTGAACAGTATTTTCTATTATCATATCAATAATTCATATTATTTGAATAATATTATTAGATAACATTATTGACAATGTCTAGAAAGTTCTGTCTAAGGAGAGGTTTGGTCACCTAATTGCGCGTCAGTAAGGAGAAATCCTTATTGAAAAGCCCCCTCTTTCCTGGGAACGGCCTGGTTGTCACAAATATGATTCTGTAATATTATTTGTAAATAATTAATTATTGATTCATATGATAAGGAAATATTTATTTTATGTGGATATAAATGAGGGATATATTTTTGTGGTTCAAAAATGAAGGAGTTAATGTTGAGATTTTTATCAGTATTTTTGTCAGAATGGAGGTATTAAAAATTAGAATTTTTGAGATATTTTGCGGGGGTTATAATTTTTAATCGACCGTTGGATCGTGGTAATTTTTGGATATGTTATACATATATAAGTTGAATATATGTCCACAAATTTTGAACCGTTAAAAATGAACGTATGATTTATTATGAATTTTACGAGATGACTGGTTCAGAAATTGTTGAATTTTCGGAGTTTATCATTTTGGTAGAAAATTCTAGAATTGGTGGGCCCCACTCTTGGTTGGTGAAGAAATGTGCTGAAATTTTTATTCAAATGTGGTAGGCTTGAATAGTAGCAGGTAAAGCCATCAGGTTGCAGGTTAAGTCTGCTTCGGCGTGCTAACATTTTCCTATAAATAGAAGGCTAAGTTAGAATTGAAAATCACACCAGAAACAAGTTTTCTCTCTTTCTCTCTCTAGATTATTGAGTGTATTTTGTGAGTATTTAGATACTTTGAGAGTTTCTATTCATCAGAGCAAGTTTTTTTCTGCCTTATACCGGTATTCCGACCAGAAGTACTGATATTTAGAGGTAAGGGATATTATTTTCTTCTTAAATGATATTATTTTCTTCAATATCATTATGCTGAAATATTGATATGAGTTTTTTTTATCAAATTTGGAACTTTTTGTGTCGGGATTACTATTCACGTATACGGCACTATTCACGAATACGGCACTATTCACCGAAAAATAAAATTTTTTCTTTTTGTCCAAGATGTCTATTATGGTTACTATCTTTGATTGTATCCATGTTTTGATCTTTATTTTTGAATTCTGCTTCACAATTGATTATTATGAAATATTATTGATCTTGGATAAACTGTTATACGAATCCCTACTATTTGTCCTCCTGTCTCACTGGATTCGTTTTCTTTAAGATATTTTTCATCATCCTCAGTCCTAAATGATGATATTACTGAATATCTTTAGCCTGTAGTGCAAAGATGTATGATTACCTGATGAATATCTTTGGCCTGTAGTGCAAAGATGAACAGGTGTTGAGATGAAGATTACTGACTGGTGATACAAATGAATATCTTTGGCCTGTAGTGCAAATATGAATATTTGGTTAAAGATGATTATTAATCGATGTTACAGGGATAAAATATTGATGATAGACTTTTAAATCTTAGAAGATAGTAGAATTCTTTCTCTACTTGACTCTTCTAATGGTTTGTTGTTTCCGTTGCAGTTGTTGATCTGAAACTTGTTGTCGATTATATTTTATCAAATTTTTCCCTGTTGAATACTAATGATAATTTTTTGTATATTATCTTAGTCATAATATTTTTTACTGGGCTAGTTGAGCTCACCCTTTTCCTTTTTGTTCCATTTTTCTTCTCAGGAGGTGAGAACATAGCAGGATCTATTCGGGGTATGGAGTGATGGTTCTAGAAAGATGTTTTACCAGTCCTCACTATTTCTGTAAAATAGTGTTTGAATAATTGTAACGAGGACTTATTTGAGTGTGGATATTGTCTAAAAGACAATATTTGTATTTAAACTCACAGTATATGTTGTCGTATTTTGCACGACAATTGTATTATTGAAGTTGTAGTTTACTTTCTGTACCATGTATTTGGCGACTCAGAATGGGTGTTGTATGTGACGCCCCCAAAATAGGTATACAACACCCATTCTGAGTCACCAAATACATGGTACAAAAAGCAAACTACAACTTCAATAATACAAATGTCGTGCAAAATACGACAACACATACTGTGAGTTTAAATACAAATATTGTCTTCTAGACAATATCCACACTCAAATAAATCCTCATTACAATTATTCAAACACTATTTTACAGAAATAGTGAGGACTGCTAAAACATCTTTCTAGAACCATCACTCCATACCCCGACTAGATCCTGCTATGTTCTCACCTCCTGAGAAGAAAAATGGAACAAAAAGGAAAAGGGTGAGCTCAACTAGCCCAGTAAAGAATATTATGACTAAGATAATATACAACAAATTATCGTTAGTCTTCAACAGGGAAAAATCTGATAGAATATAATCGACAACAAGTTTTAGATCAACAACTGCAGCGGAAACAGCAAACCATTAGAAGAGTCAAGTAGAGAAAGAATTCTACTATCTTCTAAGATTTAAAAGTCCATCATCAATATTTTATCCCTGTAACATCAATTAATAATCATCTTTATCCAAATATTCATCTTTGCACTACAGGCCAAAGATATTCATTTGTATCACCTGTCAGTCATGTTCATCTCAACACCTGTTCATCTTTGCACTACAGGCCAAAGATATTCATCAAGTAATCATACATCTTTGCACTACAGGCCAAAGATATTCAGTAATATCATCATTTAGGACTGAGGATGATGAAAAATATCTTAAAGAGAACGAATCCAATGAGACAGAAGGACAAATAGTAGGGATTCGTATAACAGTTTATCCAAGATCAATAATACTTCATAATAATCAATTGTGAAGCAGAATTCAAAAATAAAGATCAAAACATGGATACAATCAAAGATAGTAACCATAATAGACATCTTGGACAAAAAGAAAAAATTTTATTTTTCGGTGAATAGTGCCGTATTCGTGAATAGTGCCGTATACGTGAATAGTGCCGTATACATGAATAGTAACCCCGACACAAAAAGTTCCAAATTTGATAAAAACTCATATCAATATTTCAGCATAATGATATTGAAGAAAATAATATCATTTAAGAAGAAAATAATATCCCTTACCTCAAAATATCAGTACTTCTGGTCGGAATACCGGTATAAGGCTGAAAGAAACTTGCTCTGATGAATAGAAACTCTCAAAGTATCTAAATACTCACAAAATACACTCAATAATCTAGAGAGAGAAAGAGAGAAAACTTGTTTCTGGTGTGATTTTCAATTCTAACTTAGCCCTCTATTTATAGGAAAATTTTAGTAGGTTTGACCTGCAACCTGATGGCTTTACCTGCTACTATTCCCACCCACCACATTTGAAATATAATTCAGCACATTTCTTCACCAACCACAAGTGGGGCCCACCAATTCTAGAATTTTCCATCAAAATGATAAACTCCGAAAATTCAACAATTTCTGAACCAGTCATCTCGTAAAATTCATAATAAATCATACGTTCATTTTTAACGGTTCAAAATTTGTGGACATATACTCAACTTATATATGTATAACATATCCAAAAATTACCACGATCCAACGGTCGGATTAAAAATTATAACCCCCGCAAAATATCTCAAAAACCCTGATTTTTAATACCTCCATTCCGACAAAAATACTGATAAAAACCTCAACATTAACTCCTTCATTTTTAACCACAAAAATATATCCCTCATTTATATCCACATAAAATAAATATTTCCTTATCATATGAATCAATAATTAATTATTCACAAATAATATTACAGAATCACATTTATGACAACCAGGCCGTTCCCAGGAAAGAGGGGGCTTTCCAATAAGGATTTCTCCTTACTGGCGCGCAATTAGATGACCAAACCTCTCCTTAGACAGAACTTTCTAGACATTGCCAATAATGTTATCTAATAATATTATTCAAATAATATGAATTATTGATCTGATAATGGAAAATACTGTGCAGCAACAATTATTGAAACAACAATAATATAAAATATCAACGCAACAATTATTGAATCAATAAAATAAAATATTGAACAATAACTACTGTAACAATTATTGAGTAGTGCCTTCTTACGTAAGAATCAATAATTGGTGCAATACCGTGTGCTACTGTGTATTTTTTAACCACCGGGTATTCCAACAGTATTAACGGTAACAACTACGCCGTTATTTATAAACAACTTATACTTGTCGTTTTCTTCATCCAATCGCTTTCCGTTATGGGGCCCACACAAGGCTGCGCCGTCGTACGAATATTCCCCGACAGCAAGAATATTCCACGACCAAACGAATATTCCCCGACAAAATGAATATTTTATAACCACTTGCTTATTTTGCAAAATTTGCACATTTCACCCATAACCAAAGTATTATATCAAATTAACCCCTTATTATTCACAATAATATTTAGAGAAAATTTGATTTTATTCATTAATAAGTTGGGGTCTTACAACCTCCCCTCCTTATGAAATTTCGTCCTCGAAATTGACGTACGTACCTGATATTTCAAAAAGGTGAGGATACCTCGCTTTCATTTCTGATTCCAACTCCCAGGTCATTTCTTCAATAGCATGGTTTCTCCACAAAACCTTAACTTGTGGTATAACCTTCGTGCGTAGGACATGCTCTTTCCTATCCAAGATCTTAACAGGTACCTCCTCGTACGTTAAATCTTCAGCTATCTCGTCTGGTTCTAACTCAATAATGTGGTTCGGGTCTTTAACATATTTACGAAGCATAGATATGTGAAAAACATTATGAACACGAGACATGCTTGGAGGTAATGCGAGTCTATATGCCACATTTCCTATTCGCTCAAGAATCTCAAATGGACCAACAAATCTTGGATTGAGCTTTCCTCTCTTCCCAAATCTTGTAACTCCCTTCCATGGTGCAACACGTAATAATACATGATCCCCAATATTAAATTCCACGTCCTTCCGATGAAGATCCGCATAACTCTTTTGTCGATCCTGTGCCGTTTGTATACGTTGTCGAATCGTTTGGATCTTCTCTGTAGTAATGCGTACCAACTCTGGTCCCAACAATGTTGCTTCACCCACCTCGTCCCAGCATACTGGAGAACGACATTTTCTTCCATACAACGCCTCGAATGGAGCCACACCTATGCTCGCCTGATAACTGTTGTTGTAGGAGAATTCCACCAATGGTAGGTACTTATCCCAACTCCCTTTGAGATCTAGGACACAAAGTCTTAATAGATCTTCAAGAGTTTGAATAGTCCTCTCTGATTGTCCGTCCGTTTGAGGATGGTATGCCGAACTGAATCGTAAATCCGTGCCCATAGCTTTCTGCAAGCTAACCCAAAATCGTGAAGTGAATCTTGGGTCACGATCCGAAACTATGGATACTGGCATGCCATGCAATCTCACAATCTCGTTCACGTACATACTAGCAAGACGTTCAAGGGAATAAGTCTCACGTATCGGCAAGAAATGAGCGGACTTGGTTAATCTATCAACAATAACCCAAATCGCATCTATGCCTTGAGAAACCTTGGGAAGACCCGTAACAAAATCCATAGTAATGTGTTCCCACTTCCATTTCGGGATCTCAAGTGGTTGCAATGGACCCTTTGGCACTTGATGCTCCGCCTTTACACGTTGACAAGTTAAACACCTCGAGATAAACTCCGCGATCTCTCTTTTCATATTGCTCCACCAAAATGTATGTCGAAGATCGTGATACATTTTGGTACTCCCAGGATGGATTGCAAACGGTGTGTTGTGTGCCTCCATCATTATTCTATGCTTCAAGTCAAAATCGTTAGGAACACAAAGTCTGGAGTTGACTCGAAGTATTCCTTCTTCATCGATTCTTGCTTCTGGAATAGCACCTTCTTGCACTTTCTTCTTCATACGCATCAGCTCCATGTCCGTAGCTTGAGCAGCTTTAACTTTATCGATTAAAGTCGGTTCTACTCGTATATTTGATATCATCATGTGGGTACTTGGAGCCTTCATCTCTATCTCCATCCTTTGCAAGTCATACAAAATGGGCCTTTGTGTTAACAACATTGCACTCGTACCCGCATATGATCTTCTACTCAATGCGTCAGCTACTACGTTTGCTTTTCCAGGATGATATTGGATGGTATGATCGTAATCTTTCAACAGCTCGAGCCAACGTCGCTGCCGCATGTTGAGTTCCTTTTGGGTGAAGAAATATTTGAGGCTTTTATGATCTGTATAGATCTCCACTTTCTCCCCATACAGGTAGTGTCTCCAGATCTTCAACGCAAAAACGACTGCTGCCAACTCCAAATCATGAGTAGGATAATTCCTCTCATATTCTTTGAGTTGTCGTGAGGCATAGGCTATGACTTTCCCATGTTGCATGAGAACACATCCTAACCCTTTGCCTGAAGCATCGCTGTAGATAACAAATCCATCCGAACCAGATGGTATTGTCAGAACAGGTGCCGAAATGAGTCTCCTCTTGAGTTCTTGGAAACTCTTCTCGCATTCCTCACTCCATACGAATTTTGTATCTTTTCGAGTCAGCTGAGTTAACGGAGTAGCGATTCGAGAAAATCCTTCCACAAATCTCCGATAATAACCAGCTAAGCCCAGAAAGCTACGTACTTCGGTTACCGACTTCGGTTGCTCTCAATTGTGATTCATATCCCAATCTTGGATAACACGTCACAATGACACCTATCAGTTTACTACCGCACGAATATGGCATCCCCTACGGAGAGTCTGGCTTAGGTGCATTCCACAAAGGAAGTCACCAGATAAAGGCTCGGGTACAAACTTCTACAGTTAGGTTTTTAACTCCCGAAGTTCAATAGGAGCTATTCAATATGAGATTTTAGAAGTGAGTTTTGTACCAGATTCAAAGATGATACAAAATTCAATATCACGCGTAGGCCAAGAAATTCTTCAGGAAATACGTCAGGAAACAAACAACAGAAATATCACTCAAATCTGACGTATTTTTGTTCAAGTCCATGACATAGCTAAGAAAGCTTGACATCCGTTTTTCAATAAACGAATGACTTTATGGCTTGATATGAAAGTGTTTGATTTCAATGGTTTGGTTGCTTGAATTTGAATAACAGGTTGGTTAGGAATATGAAAACTAACAACCTTACGAAAACAATCAATTTTGGCATGATGAGTAGTTAACCAATCAATTCCTAAAATCACATCAAAAGTAAGTATCTTTAAAGAGATAAGATCAACAGGTAATGTGATAGTGCCAACTTGGATCATGCAAGATTTATAAACTGTAGATGTAACGAAGGTTTCACCCAACGGAGTTTCAACAGATAAGTTAAAGTCCAATTTCTCCGGAGTCAAGTTTAAACGTTGAGCACAAGCAGGAGAGATAAAAGAATGGGTAGAACCGGTATCTAGTAAAGTATAAACTTCGCAAGAATTCAAGATTAGCTTACCCGTGATCACCTCGTTCGGGTTTCTCGCGTTTTGGCCAGTAACGACAAACGCCCTTCCAGGAACCGCTGATTTCGACTTATCCGGGACAACTTTTGGAGTCACCATCCCCGCTGAACTTGGTTTTGCTACAGAACACTCTCGAGCTATATGACCCTCCTTTCCACAGTTATAACATACCTTGGATTGTTGTGGGCAGTTTGGGCTGATATGTCCCTCTTTCCCACATTTGTAACATACGACCGGTGGTCGTTCTCCTCCCCTAGAAACAGTTGATGTTTGTGCTGACGTCTTCACGTTATCATTGTTGTACCTTCTCTTCTTGAAATCTCCTCCCGACTCGCTCCTTCTATTATCACGACCACGATTACCACCAGAGTGGTTACCGCTTTTGTCCGAATGTTTTCCTCCCTGCTGGTTTTCATTGCTTCGATGACTGCCGCCACCAGTATGACCCTGGTTGTGGTCCCTCGGTTGCACATACTCATTATCTCGCTCTAATAATTGAGCCCTGTTTACAACATCTGAATATAAAGAAAATTTATGAGAGATAAGATATTGTCGAATCTCGGGTTTTAGACCTCTCAGAAACATCCTTGTCATTCGTTCCTCATTTTCGACCAAATGAGGTGCAAACCTGGATAACTCTGCAAACTTCGCCTCGTACTGGGACACCGTCATGTTGTTTTGTTCCAGTCTGATAAACTCTACCTCCTTCATATGACGAATACTTTCAGGAAAGTACTTGTCATTGAACAGTTTTTGAAATATTTCCCAGGACATGTTGAGTGCGTCAGGCTGGGTACGCTTCACAGACTCCCACCAGTAGTCTGCCTCACCGCGGAACATAAAGGTGGCGAATGGAACCTTCTGTTCCTCCGTGCATCCCAAGACATCGAATATCTTGGTAATTTGCTTGACCCACGTTTCCGCCATGATCGGATCCGGCTTTCCCTTAAATTCTGGTGGTCCCAATTCTTTGAACTGCTTAGCTGTGACAAACCGCGCGTTGTTATCATTTCCACCCGTATTCTGCACACGAGTCTCCCTCGTCTGATTTTGCATGAACTGCAAAAAGCTCCTAAACATTCCATCATTCATCGTTTGCTCGGTAACGTTGTTTACAGGAGGAATATTGCCTTCCTGTTGCACGTTCCCCTGGGTGGTGATCAAAGGTGTCTCCACGGTCTGATTTACTCCATTATTAACGTTCTCAGCTGCCATTCTTAAATACTGCCATAAAACAAGGGTTAATAGTCATGTCATATATTATCCCTATACTCTGACCGACCAAATAAACACCAAATAAACTTAGTCAGGTCATACTAGCGAAGGAATTCCCCGTCTCTCCCCTCCTAGTTCTTGTCTCACATCTCAGCCAGGGATCATATCCCTAAGCTCTGATACCAACTGTGACGCCCCCAAAATAGGTATACAACACCCATTCTGAGTCGCCAAATACATGGTACAGAAAGCAAACTACAACTTCAATAATACAATTGTCGTGCAAAATACGACAACACATACTGTGAGTTTAAATACAAATATTGTCTTCTAGACAATATCCACACTCAAATAAATCCTCATTACAATTATTCAAACACTATTTTACAGAAATAGTGAGGACTGCTAAAACATCTTTCTAGAACCATCACTCCATACCCCGACTAGATCCTGCTATGTTCTCACCTCCTGAGAAGAAAAATGGAACAAAAAGGAAAAGGGTGAGCTCAACTAGCCCAGTAAAGAATATTATGACTAAGATAATATACAACAAATTATCGTTAGTCTTCAACAGGGAAAAATCTGATAGAATATAATCGACAACAAGTTTTAGATCAACAACTGCAGCGGAAACAGCAAACCATTAGAAGAGTCAAGTAGAGAAAGAATTCTACTATCTTCTAAGATTTAAAAGTCCATCATCAATATTTTATCCCTGTAACATCAATTAATAATCATCTTTATCCAAATATTCATCTTTGCACTACAGGCCAAAGATATTCATTTGTATCACCTGTCAGTCATGTTCATCTCAACACCTGTTCATCTTTGCACTACAGGCCAAAGATATTCATCAAGTAATCATACATCTTTGCACTACAGGCCAAAGATATTCATTAATATCATCATTTAGGACTGAGGATGATGAAAAATATCTTAAAGAGAACGAATCCAATGAGACAGAAGGACAAATAGTAGGGATTCGTATAACAGTTTATCCAAGATCAATAATACTTCATAATAATCAATTGTGAAGCAGAATTCAAAAATAAAGATCAAAACATGGATACAATCAAAGATAGTAACCATAATAGACATCTTGGACAAAAAAGAAAAATTTTATTTTTCGGTGAATAGTGCCGTATTCGTGAATAGTGCCGTATACGTGAATAGTGCCGTATACATGAATAGTAACCCCGACACAAAAAGTTCAAATTTGATAAAAACTCATATCAATATTTCAGCATAATGATATTGAAGAAAATAATATCATTTAAGAAGAAAATAATATCCCTTACCTCAAAATATCAGTACTTCTGGTCGGAATACCGGTATAAGGCTGAAAGAAACTTGCTCTGATGAATAGAAACTCTCAAAGTATCTAAATACTCACAAAATACACTCAATAATCTAGAGAGAGAAAGAGAGAAAACTTGTTTCTGGTGTGATTTTCAATTCTAACTTAGCCCTCTATTTATAGGAAAATTTTAGTAGGTTTGACCTGCAACCTGATGGCTTTACCTGCTACTATTCCCACCCACCACATTTGAAATATAATTCAGCACATTTCTTCACCAACCACAAGTGGGGCCCACCAATTCTAGAATTTTCCATCAAAATGATAAACTCCGAAAATTCAACAATTTCTGAACCAGTCATCTCGTAAAATTCATAATAAATCATACGTTCATTTTTAACGGTTCAAAATTTGTGGACATATACTCAACTTATATATGTATAACATATCCAAAAATTACCACGATCCAACGGTCGGATTAAAAATTATAACCCCGCAAAATATCTCAAAAATCCTGATTTTTAATACCTCCATTCCGACAAAAATACTGATAAAAACCTCAACATTAACTCCTTCATTTTTAACCACAAAAATATATCCCTCATTTATATCCACATAAAATAAATATTTCCTTATCATATGAATCAATAATTAATTATTCACAAATAATATTACAGAATCACATTTATGACAACCAGGCCGTTCCCAGGAAAGAGGGGGCTTTCCAATAAGGATTTCTCCTTACTGGCGCGCAATTAGATGACCAAACCTCTCCTTAGACAGAACTTTCTAGACATTGCCAATAATGTTATCTAATAATATTATTCAAATAATATGAATTATTGATCTGATAATGAAAAATACTGTGCAGCAACAATTATTGAAACAACAATAATATAAAATATCAATGCAACAATTATTGAATCAATAAAATAAAATATTGAACAATAACTACTGTAACAATTATTGAGTAGTGCCTTCTTACGTAAGAATCAATAATTGGTGCAATACAGTGTGCTACTGTGTGTATTACTGTTTTAACCACCGGTATTCCAACAGTATTAACGGTAACAACTACGCCGTTATTTATAAACAACTTATACTTGTCGTTTTCTTCATCCAATCGCTTTCCGTTATTGGGCCCACAAAAGACTGCGCCGTCGTACGAATATTCCCCGACAGCAAGAATATTCCACGACCAAACGAATATTCCCCGACAAAATGAATATTTTATAACCACTTGCTTATTTTGCAAAATTTGCACATTTCACCCATAACCAAAGTATTATATCAAATTAGCCCCTTATTATTCACAATAATATTTAGAGAAAATTTGATTTTATTCATTAATAAGTTGGGGTCTTACATTGTATACCTATTTTGGGGGCGTCACACGTAGTGCATGGATAATTCGTGGTCGTGATACTAAAGAATATCATTGGCCGTAGTGCAGGGGTGATTCGATGATGTGGATTATTTATTAAGCTGAGTCATAGCGATAAAAGTGATGAAAAACCTTTTAAATCATAGAAGATAGTAGATTTTATTCCCTACTTGACTCTTCTATTGGATTGCTTGTTTCGCTGCAGTTAAACTTGATAGTTATTATATTTTATCAGTTTAACACTGTTGAAGGCTAACGATAAATTATTCTACATTATCTTAGTCATAATATTTCTTACTAGGCTAGTTGAGCTCACCCTTTTTTTCACTGTTCTCTTCAGGAAATGAGAACGTAGCTGGGACTAGTCGGAGAACAGAGTGATGATCCTAGATGTTTGCATTAGTAGTCCTCACTATTTTATGAAATAGTGTGAAAATAAATGTATTGAAGACTTATTTTGAGTTTGAATCCTGTTTAGAATAAAGTGTTGTATTAAAACTCACAGCTTATATTTTGTCGTATCTTACACGATAGTTGTATAATTTAGTTTGTATTTGTATTCTGTACTATGTATCTGGCGATTCAAGATGGGTGATGTATACCTAATTTTAGGGGCGTCACATATTTAGTAACTAGAACATAAACACATTTTTTATTGCATTTTACAATCAAAAAAACCAGTATAATGTGTTTGTTACCAACTAAAGACTAACAGTTGTATGAAGGTAACCAATGTGGTCAATAAGTAACCATGAATATAAAAAATATCAGTACAAGTGTACATTAATATTATTTAGCAACTAAATAAACATTATACAGTAACCAATTAAGTAGTATACAACAACTAATATACATAATCAGATTAACAGTTGTATGAAGGTAACCAATGTAGTCAATAAGTAACCACCAATATAAAAGAAACAATTATAAAGCACAATAACATTATATAGTAACCAAATAAACACCTTACAATATCTAAATACATATTAGACAGTAATCAAGATATATGTACTTAGTAGCTAGAATATAAACAACATATTTACATGCGTCTTACAACCAAAACAATCAGTAATGACTTTGTTACAAATTAAAGACTAACATATGTGTGAAGGTAACCAATGTATTTAATCAGTAACCATCAATATAATAAAAAATTAAGTATGAAATAAAGTATATTAGAAGTTGCAGGAATGTAACCAAAGTATCTAATAAGACAGTAACCAGAAGTTGCAGGAAGGTAACCAAAGTATCTAATAACCAAAATCAGTAACCAAATTCATATTAGACAGTAACCAATATACGAATACGTAGTATCCACGGGGTATCTATATGCATATAATCTTTAAACTCAAATACCTCAGTATACAAATCTGTAACGAATCAATCAACAATCAACAATCAAAGTTGTTAGAGAGGCTGGTAACTGACGTGTAGGGAGTTAATGCTCCGTAACCTTTGCAACATAAATATGAAAGTCGTTATTTTTGTAATTATTTTATGGATGTTTTATTTTTATAAATACTTTTTAATTGTTGTATATTAGTGTTAAGAACCCTTTTATTTTTTCTTTGCGGGTGGGTTACCCCTCCAATAATTTGGTTAATTTTACAGATTTAATCACTTTTGGGTTATATTGACAATAAAACAAGTCTGGTTTAATAACTGGCATCAAAGCCCAAATCCGGCCCAATTCCTTTGCTGCTAAATCCAGTCAATTCAAATCGACAGTTTCACCCTCAGGTGCGCGAGGCGTACGGCAATGACGAACGTGTAGTATAAATTTAATTATTTAATGGAGTTAGCCGTTACAATCTCTTCTCTTCCACCTCCTTTCTCTACTCTCAAATCTCAACTTCACAAAATACAAACACGAAATTTTCCAAAATTGAATCCAATAAAATAGGAAAGGAGTAAAATTAAGGAGCTCCTATATACATCTCTAATGAAATTTCCGTATCTTTGACAACTTGTAAGCGTTATTGCTCTTTTTGGGTTATAAGCAGAGTCTTCTTGATTATTGGCGGCTTTCAGGAGCTCTCTCTCTCTAAACCCCCAAGAATTGGATTTGGACTGAAGGGTAAGTAACCAATTTGTTCATTTCTACTGTTTTGGGAACTAATTTATTCTCTTGGTTTTTATTTTTCCCTGAAAATGGCAAAGGATAGATATATATCTTGATGTCTTGAGTGACTTTTTCCCATGGTTATTCGAATGGTATTCGTATTTCTGTCACCAGTAATGTATTCCTATTGAAGAATCTAGGGGTTTTTGTTTCATGTCCATTTACTCGTCCACATTTCTTAATGTTATATTATTTCGAATCTCAGGTGGGTTTTGTTGAATGAAATAGAAACATTTGAGGATGATTCTTCTTTTATACTTATTGGATTGGATTTGCAGTTTATCTGAGACTACTATTGAGCACTGATTTCAGCAAAATTTAAAATGTAATTAATGCTTTATTTATTTTAATATGTAAAGTGATGGCAGAAATATGTTCCGGATCATACCATATAATCAGGGTTCCTTCAATATCTGATAAGGATTACTGATTTTTAATTTTATTAGTATCTGACTATATTATGACCAATTTTTTATGTTTTTTGCTTTTTCTAATCTGTATTTCAAATCACCTGGTTATTGAATTCAATTTTCTTTTTCCCCATTTATGCTGATTTTGTTGCTAGCACCTAATTGTATTTAGTCTAGTAAGTAGTAATCTTTTTCTAACTTTTATTGTCAGTAGTCCCAAAGTTGCAATCATTTTTCTATATTACACTGGGTTTACTGATATACTCTCTGAAATATAAGATCAATTGCCAAGAGAGATTGTTTATTTGGGGGTTGTCAAGTGGGTATACTATACTAATGACAGTTATGATTAAAATGTAGGCTTTGTAAAGATGACAGTCAGTACGCCAAGTACACCGGCATCAAAGATTAGGAGGACTCCTTCGTGTACTCCACATGGCCCTAAAGTTAGTGAGGACAAGATACTTGTGACGGTTCGTCTCAGGCCATTGAGCCCTAAAGAACAAGCAGCCTATGATCTTATTGCTTGGGATTGTACAGATGATCAGACAATTGTTTCTCGTAATCTAAATCATGATCGACATTCAGGCCCATATACATTTGGTATGGTATATTTAAACATCTGCAACTATTGTTGTCATGGAGTTCACTTGTTCATTTGATATTCTATGTTTTATGTGTCAGATAAAGTTTTTGATCCAAGCCGCTCAACTCAGAAGGTTTACGAAGAAGGGGCTAAAGATGTCGCTCTCTCTGCTTTGAATGGAATTAATGGTAAGAGACATGCACACATGTCATTGTACATCAATTCTGCTTTCATTAGCATTATTTGTTTAGTCATTCTAATTAATACTTGGAATTATCCGGTCCTTTGTTTTGCAGCAACAATTTTTGCATATGGGCAGACTAGTAGTGGTAAGACATTTACTATGAGGGGAATAACTGAGAATGCTGTCAAGGACATATATGAGCACATCAAGAATGTAAGCCATAATTGTATCACAATCTGTTACTATGCTATGGGATTGAGCATATTGTAGTAGTAGATATCTTGCAGGAACTCGACTTTTAGTCAGGCTGAATTTTACAATTTAATTCTGAGATGTTGCAATTCTTTGTCATCACAGACGCTGGAAAGGGAATTTGTTCTAAAACTTTCTGCCCTGGAAATCTACAATGAGACTGTGGTAGACCTCTTGAACCGCGAGTCTGGCTCCCTTCGTCTGTTAGATGATCCGGAGGTACAATACTTTAGAACACTTGAAGGTGAAAAGTTTTCATGCCTCACTCAACATTTATGTAGTAATTTGTTCTTTTTGAATGCAGAAAGGGACTATTGTGGAGAAACTAACTGAAGAGGTTGTTATGGATGGTCAGCACTTGCGTCACTTAATTGGTATTTGTGAAGGTAATACTTGAGCTTTTTTAACAGTGATTTCCTTCTTTTTTTCTCAAATTTGTCATCCTACTGGCTTGACTTTAGGAGAACTTGATTAATTAATCAGCAATGCTAAGGACATATGTAAACTTAATTATATAAACTTACATATTGACATTGGTGCCATAACATGGACTTTATAAACTATAACAGCTTGATCTTAACAGAAAAGATTATATATATTTAAAAAATCCCTTTCTATTATCAATGTTTGATATGGCTCGTTCTTGGCTTTATGTTTGCAGCTCAAAGGCAAGTGGGTGAAACTGCTTTGAATGATAAAAGCTCAAGATCTCATCAGATAATCAGGCTGGTAACTCTTGAGTTTTTATCAATGCTTGTTTAACTTTTCTTTTGTTAATAAAAACATACGAAGTCCATGACAAAATAATATTCCCGAGTATAGGAAAATTGTTTATAATGATTTGACTCGGAGATATTTGATTATCCAATTTTTATTGATGTAAGTGATTATTCTCCTTATGATTGTTCCTTAAGTTTAATATCTTCCATCTATCACTGAGCTGGATAGCATTGGTGCTCCTTTTTCCAGAAAGAGCTGGCACACATGTCAAATCAGCTTTTTTGAGTACTAGTCTTACATTTAGTTGTTGTCCATCTGATCACAATGGCGCTTCCGTTATATTTCCTCTGGCTTCTCTTTATATACTGTATTCAGTTATACAACTAATTTATTTCATCCGGTGCTAAATCTTTTATATTATTCATCTGTCTCTTTGGTGATATAAGTTTGAGGTGTAGTCATAGACTCGGTGTTTATACACCAATATAATTAATTACAAAGAAATGGAGGTTGATGCAATCAATAAAAAAAAATACATGCCGAGATATAGTCTCTTTGGTGATATACAAGTTTGAGGTGTAGTCATAGTCTCGGTTTCTATAAACCAATGCAATTTATTACAAAGAGATGGAGGTTGATGCAATCTATAAAAAAAGAAGAAGAAACTCCATGCCATGACATAGGACGGTGATTCCTACTACAAATGAAGGGTTAAAGCACAAAATTTAATTAAAATGTCTTGCTACATTCGTTCTTTGTTTAGACTGTATAATAGATGGTTTAGAGTTTCTGAATATTTCCATTCTTCTAATTGATGTAGATATTTCATGCTCTATTCATATACTTCAGCATATAAGGTTATGGCATGAGCATCATGTAACTAGCATGCACATTGTGTCTTCAGCATATAAGGTTAAGGTTATATGTAAACTTTAGTCTCCAAGCTATGCAATATATGAGAAGGTTGATTCCCTTGCTTATGAATAACATATTTTTGTTATTCAACTTTGATGTCTTCAGACCATTGAGAGTAGTCTTCGGGAAAAATCAGGACGCATAAGATCCTTCTTAGCAAGTCTGGTAAATTTTCTGTCTCAAGTCACCCAAATTCTTTTCCTGTTAGCCGTTCTCGATCTTTTCTTATTATGATTTTGGAATTATGCAGAGTCTTGTGGACCTTGCTGGAAGTGAGCGCGCATCTCAAACAAATGCAGATGGTACTAGATTAAAAGAAGGAAGTCATATTAACCGAAGCTTACTGACTCTAACAACTGTGATTAGAAAGCTAAGGTATTATTTACTTTATTCCGAGTTTTGATAATGATCCCATTATAATATTTTCTGTCTTTTTTCTATTCTCGGATCTATGGTGGTAATAAACTTGCACATTCAGGATACTTTTATGAGTATGCATGGCAAAGTTGATTTTAGTAAAAATTCCAGAAACGAATGTTACTGATCTTTTTCTTTTCGGGCTTTTAATGCAGTGGTGGAAAGAGGAGTGGACATATACCTTACAGAGATTCAAAACTGACAAGAATATTGCAGCCTTCACTGGGGGGAAATGCGAGAACAGCAATAATATGTACTATGAGTCCTGCTTTAAGTCATGTGGAGCAATCACGAAACACACTCTCGTTTGCAACTAGTGCAAAGGAAGTTACAAACAGCGCCCAAGTAAACATGGTAGGAGGAACAAATATGTGTGCTTAGTGAGAACATATTTTCTACTATTATACATCTCTGCCTGTCATGTAGCACAGTATGTTGATTATAATTATTGTTATTTTGGTAAGTACGAATTATACTCATTAATTAATGACGTTTAGTGTTATTCTCGTATACCATTCTCTGAACTCATAGGAGTAATAGTATGTAGGGCCTATAAAATGGTTATCAAGGGAGGAGCAACAATTACAGACTTTACAGTGAGTTAAACCAGTTAACAATTATTGAATTACTGATGAGGTGAGGATAGGATATAGCTTTAAGGCCCATTGTTACACTATACATATGGTCTCTCCAGGAAACTATTTACTACATACTCGAGATAGAGTTTATTATTTTGCATATTTTTTTAGCAGGAATTATATTGATGAGTAGCTCCAGTTATTTAAAAACTCTGGAACAATTAGCTAATGTTTCTAGCCTGGACTTATTAATGAGGTTAATTGGGAGATATTTAGTCGATCGCGAAAGCAGTGCCCGGGAGTGCCCCAATATTTCAGTTATGCATAGCTTTGCGGGCCGATAAAACTCTAGGGCCCCATGGCTATACTATATATATGGTCCTGTGTTATCTTGCACGAATGTAACCTACCATGAGATCTTCTGGAAGCCATTTGAGCTATTTATGCACTGCGATTCGAGATAAGAGTACATTACTTTTGAATATATATGGCAGTTGAAGAAAGAACATCAGTATTTAAATCATTATCAAAGGTCTAAACACGGTCTTTGGTGCTTACACAATTTCTCCCATGTGGTGACGACTTTTTGATGCTTCCTTGTTGCACCTTTGTTGCAACTCTGCAAAAGTTAAGATATTTGTTTGGTGGATTATCCAAATAATTTGTTTGCTACCTGGTATATCATATTTGTGTTTAATGTGATTCACTTATAAATGTTGGTTCTAAGCTGCAAATCAATTGACATTGTTAGGTTGTTGCAGACAAGCAATTAGTGAAGCACTTGCAAAAAGAAGTTGCCAGACTTGAAGCAGAGCTGAGAAGTCCAGAACCTTCTTCGTCCATATGTTTAAGGTCTTTACTGATGGAAAAGGACTTGAAGATCCAGCAGGTACTTATATTTTGTTGAGCTGTATCATGAGGACTTCTGAATTTAGTACACAAATTGTAATAAGTGCATTTGCAAAGGCAGAGCTCAGGGTTTCGCTAGCTGATAAAATTTATCCAATACTTTTTCAGTCAAAGAGAAAGTGATATTTGCTGTTAGAAGTCTGGTTGTATCTAAATGTTCTTGACTATAGACATGCAATATAAAGTACAATATGTCAGTTACTTATAGCCAACATGTATTCAATTCAGCTTGTCTGGAAAATGGTATCTGATTTTGGTTCAGAGTATTTTTATTCTTGATTTAAAGGTAAAGAGAGTTTCGGTTTTTTTTGAAAAGAAGATATTTATTTCGTGTGGCGGGTGGGTGGAGTATCTGACATAGTTAACCATAAAAGGATTCTTTTGTAATATCAGTATCTCTTAGTACTTGAATGTTTAATTTGAAGATGGAGAGAGAGATGAATGAGCTAAAGAGACAAAGAGACCTTGTAGAATCCCAACTAGAACAAGAAAGGAGAGCACACAAGGAAGCAAAGGTTAGCTAAAGAATTTTTTTATTTACTATATAGTGATTCCTTTTGTTAGTGTCAATCTCTCTTAGTACTTGATAAATCTTTAATTTGCAGAGATAGATACTAAAAAACTTATATTTTTTTTTAAAAAAAAATCCTATTTTATTTTGTTTTCTTTCTCTCTCTCTCTTTCTTTGAAATTTGATGTTGCTAACCATGTTCATTCAGGGTTCAAAGGAATGGGGTCCTTCTCGTCAGGTTGCCAAGTGTCTTTCTTTTACCGCTGAGAATGAAACAGGTACTAGCAGACGACATCCTTCAGAAACCTTGGCAAGAAAAACACGTGGAAGGCAGATGATGGTGAGGCAGTCAGTTACTTCTACAGATCCGTCCATGCTGGTACATGAAATTCGAAAACTTGAGGTGCGGCAGAGGCAGCTCGGTGAAGAAGCAACCCATGCACTTGAATTGCTTCACAAGGAGGTTGCATCTCACAGACTGGGGAGTCAAGAGGCTACTGAAACCATAGCAAAGCTTCTATCAGAAATAAAGGACATGCATGCAGTTACTTTTGTTTCTGAAGAAATCGAGATCAGGGATAAAGCTAGCCTGAAGGAAGAGATCACTCGGTTAAATTCTGAAGGAAGCAATATTGCATCTCTGGAAGAGAAGCTTGAGAATGTTCAGAAATCCATAGACAGGGTCCTGTATTTTCCAACTGGTGAGGAGACTCCCGAGCACAAGACTCAATTGAAAAGGAAAAAGATCCTTCCTTTTACCTTGAGCAATGCTAATAGTTTGCCACATATAATACGATCTCCATGCTCACCTATGTCGTCTTCATGCAAAATAATGGAATATGATATCGAGAACAGGGCCCCAGAGAGTAAAGATTCCATCTCTGGTAGTCACACAATCCTCAGGCACAAGGCTACTCCTCTTAAGAATCACATGGATGCTAATTGTATATCGTCGAGGGAGAGTACTCCTGCATCATGTCAACCAAACTCAGTAAATGTAAAGAAAATGCAGAAGATGTTCAAGACAGCGGCTGAGGAGAATATACAGAGCATCAAAGCTTATGTTACTGAGCTGAAAGAACGAGTAGCAAAGCTCCAATATCAAAAGCAGCTTCTCGTTTGCCAGGTGAGTTTTCCCTTTCCTTCATATATTTCAGTGAATTAGATCAACAGAATATGGGTTACAATTTAAATAAAGTCTCCGTGTAAAGATTAAGATAAGATCTGTACCTTAGGTATGACAAATCAATTTCAGTTTGGTATGAACCGGTTCCTTATGTCATGACTTGTTGGTTTGGATAGTACTTTACATGTCACTTGTTTAGGGCCCCATTTGGTTGTAGACCAGATTGGATCATCGACATAGTTGTTATAACATAAGTTCTGTTCTCACCTGGTTTCAGCAGCTACAAGTATAATTGAATTGTTCATAATCTCTCTCTAGCTTTTCATAAAATAATTGACCATCCCATATATTATAAAATTTTGACTCTTTCCTTCTTCAATGGATAAATTGTTTTGGATTACTTGCTTGAATAAAGATATGAGTTTATATGTGTAGAGTAAAGTTATTTTGTTTTTGTCTTGGACATGAATTATGTCCACATCATTTTCATGTGATCACGTAGGACCTATTTGATATATTTCTGTCATTGATATAAAAATGCTAAATGAGTTCTAAACTTCGGTTGATATGTTCTATGATATTTAATTAACGGTACCAGGTCTTGGAGCTTGAGGTAAATGAGGGTGCAAGTGATGAGACTGATATTGTTGATCAATCTCCTGTTTCATGGCACTTGGTGTTTGAGGAACAGAGAAAGCAAATTATCATGTTGTGGCATTTGTGCCATGTGTCAATCGTTCATCGTACACAATTCTACATGTTATTCAGAGGAGACCTCGATGATCAGATATATATAGAAGTTGAGCTAAGAAGGTTGACATGGTTGGAGCAGCACTTGGCGGAACTTGGAAATGCAAGCCCAGCACTCTTGGGTGATGAACCTGCAGGCTCTGTTTCATCAAGGTAAGTATTTTAACTGTCTTTTGTTGATGTCCCTGAGCAACTAATTAAAGGGTAAATATGCTTTGATGATTTCTAATGATTTGGTTTTGAATACAGTATTAAGTCCCTTAAGCAGGAGAGAGAATATTTAGCAAAGATGGTGAGCTCGAGACTAAGTGCAGAAGAAAGAGAGATGCTTTACCTAAAATGGGATATCCCACCGGGAGGAAAACAGAGGAGGCTGCAACTGGTAAACAAGTTGTGGACAGACCCTCTTAACATGCAACATGTAAGAGAGAGTGCTGAAATTGTTGCAAAACTTGTCGGCTTTTGCGAATCTGGCGAGCATGCTAAGGAGATGTTTGAGCTAAACTTTGTAACCCCTTCTGATAAAAAGACATGGATGGGCTGGAATTTGATATCAAATCTATTACATTTGTAAGAACCTTTGCGCTTCTGTCATTTCTTCTCTTAAGTGATTATTAGGGAATTAATATCACTTCTAGTTTAACTCTTTTTCTACTCAGAATGGGAAAAAGAATTACAAGACAAATGGATAGACAAGGTACAATGATGGAATAGTGCTCTTTCAATCAAAAATATATATATTTTTTGTGTTGAGGGGGGGTGGGTGGGTGGGTGTGTTGAGGAAGAGGAAATGCTACAATGAAAATGAGGTGTTGGTATTTTATTTCAACATTTTTTCTTCCTTTCCCCCCCAACTTATCAGCATTTTTAGCAAGTAGTAGTTTTAAAGTGTGTTGGTGGAAAATAGGAAGCAATTTTAGTCAAAAAGTAATAAATAGGTCAAGGATTGATTTTTAAAATTACTTATTAGAGATCTCACTTTTTGTAAAAAATAGGAATACTAAGAACACCAACAATATACAATTATTATATGGGTTATTGTCATATATGTGAGTAATATTAAAAAAAAATATTAGTGATTTTAAAATATTACTTCAGCTTGTAACTAAAAAATAATTATAATTAAGGAATAGACAGACTAATACAGGACAATATACTATCTCAAATTTTGAATTAAATATATTTATTTTAGTGCGTTACAAAATTAATGATATATTTTTATTTTTAAATTGTAAAATGATGAAATTTTCAATATACATTACTTGAATAATATATATTTTTAAATAAAATCGTCAAGATATATCTTTTTAAGAACCAACACATAAATCCATGTACTTCTCCTTTTTTGGTTTAAATAATTCTGATAAAATTTTAAAAAATGATATGTTTATGTCTACTATTTAATTGTCTGAATAAATATTAGTGATAATTTTTTTAAAAAAAATTAATAAATAAAGTCTTTTTATAATTTCTGTTAATCTCATATATTTATATAGATTAGTCGGAATAAATTTATAAGAATACATAACTCTAAAAACTATTTCTGTTTTTATTTTAATTTTTGGTACTTTCATGTCCTATAATCTAAAAAATAAGTTTACTATTACATACAATTGCTCATATACTGTCTATATATATTCGCATACATATTTTGATGATCTACGTAATTTGTTTTGCAATTAAATTATCAAAATATGAGCCGTTGTGTGATAGTATAATTACTTTAATTTAAAAATAATAATATTATCATATAATGATAGCTAATATAATTAAAAATAATAATATTATCACATAATGATAGCTAATATAATATTCACACATACAAATATGCATATATTTATGGGTCCAAATATAAATATAAATATGACTCATTTTAATGTGATAATAGCATTCTTCTTCATCCAAAGATCAGTAGCTCAGTTTGTACTTGCGGTATATACATACACGTATATATAGAGAGAGAGAGAGAGACTGCGAATGGGAAGAGAGAGAGAATCAGAGCAGCAGCAGCAGTCGTCAATGTCGTTCACCGTGGAACAGCTTGTTGCTGTCAATCCTTACAATCCCGATATCCTTCCAGATCTCGAAAACTATGTCAATGAACAGGAACTCTCTTTCTTTACACACACATGCATCGTCTCTTCAGAGCTGTCATCTTCTTTATTTCAAAACTTCTGCTTGTATCCTCTATCTTCAAATTCTGTTATACCTCACTGTCATCTTTTTTTAGTTGATTGTTATCAGCTATATATGGTTGATAGAGAAGAGATATTTTTGCCGTATAATATATTGGGATTGTTCTACAGTGGTTTCATTTAAGAAGAAGCTATATGTTTAGAGGTTCGGGGCAAATTTCCCTTTTATACAAATTCAACTAATTAATTTTATTAAAATTATAAGAATTTATAAAAGATAAGTAAAAAAAGTTTAAAATGTCATCCAAGTAAAGAAGAATCATCACATGTACCTATAAAATAAAATTATCAATGAAATCGGTAAAATTAATGAAATACTCACTGTAGTTGGCAAGTTTTACTGATTACACAATTGAACTTTTAATTTTTCAAATTACTCCATTAAACTAATTATTATTTTGAAATTGGGTTATTTCGTTAAAAAAAATAAACGGACGTTAATTTTTTATCTATAAAACTAAACTAATGAATTATCCACTATAGCTGACACATTTTACTGATTACACCATTAAATTTTTAATTTTTCAAATTACCTCATCAAACTAATTAAAAATAATTATATTAAAAATAATTATTATTTTAAGTAAAAATATTAGAAACTTTTTTTCCTTCATAAAATGAGTAGAGTTTCATCAAATATAGATTCAAAAAATTTAAATTTTCTATGCATAATATCGCTAATTTAACCTGTGAATTTTTAATGTTTTCTAACATATTATTTTCAATGCATAATATCGCTAATTTTTTTTTTTTTAATTTTTAATTTTTTTTATTCACATAATATAAGTTTATAAAAAAAATTGGGCCTCCCTCGGGCCCTGAGCGGTATCCCTTGCCCAGGGCCGGCTCTGTATATGTTATAACAATGTTACGACTAATTTTTAGTTTGATTGAAACAATAACGTCTTAATTTTGGTTTCATGTATTCATTTCTTATATGGCTGTCTTGTTAATTGGAAGGATAAGGTGAGGATCTGGTAAATTGAGAATCTAGAGAAAATATAATAGAGATTGGAACATGAATTCCTCAGATAGGGTATCCAATACATATGTATGTATATATACACTTATACACGTACGTATTTTATTTGAGCTGGAGGGTGTGCAATCTTGAAAATCATGAGCTGCATGCCTGCATGCCTTGAATTTTCTTGAAAATCATGAGCTGCATGCCTTGAATTTTCAACAGATTTCTTAGTTCTACAATATGACCTTATTTTACATCTTATGTTGGCCTGTATGGCACTTTAATAATGTCATACGGTGACGCATGTCTGGCTTTTAAATGAATTCAAATGGTCTTACACTTTTCTTTTATTTCATCCCTTGAATCAAGAAAAGAATTTAAGTTTTGTAGTAATTCAACTGTTATCAAATGATACAAGTCTTCCTTCCTTTAACAATTGTCTTATATAAGCAGATATATATTGGTAATCTACACTACAGTTATAAATGCATCCTGTAATGGATGATACTGCCACTATGTAATTATGTACCGCAGAAGAAGGAAAACAATACTTTAAAGGCATAGTATAGTATCGTACGAGTCATGATATTGGTGGTACAGGCTGGTTCTGACCTGCTTAGCATGGGTTCATGTAACACCCGGTCCCAATAGTACCTTCAAGTCCTGATATTTTGGGTGAGTTTGTGGTGGGCTAAGATGACTCAAGAAGATATTAATGGGCCAGTAGTTTAAGGTCTTATTTGGATGAATTTGATTCGATCCGAGATTTGACCTGAGATTTGTTCTGAACTCGGGATTTGACCCGAATTGTTTCATATGGTATCAAAATTGACTCTCAAAAGCTCGGGTCCGTAGATGGGGACACGAAACCAACCGGTAGTATCCCACAATGGCTAGAGAGACAAAGATCCGTGGACCGTGTGTGTGATCAGTTCTGACAGGATGTCAAATTTAAGTGTGGGAGTTTGTAACCAATGTTCTAAAAGGCTGACGGCTGGGGGGCGTAGGCGGAATTTTTTATTCGAAGTCAATTTTAATATTTTATCTTACATTTATCCAAACAAAACAATAATATAAAGCAAAAAAATTTATAATAAAGATAATAAAGGCCTTAGCTTAAAGTTCAAACACATATCTTTAACGTATAAGTTTTATTCATAAACAAGATTGTTATTAAATAATAAAATTTAAAATTTAAACTTAAGAAATTAAACATAAATTTGAGCTAAATATTATATATGTATCATCATTTATATAATTTGAAGTTGGTATAAGTTCAAAAAATTACAATTATAATAAAATTATTCATTTTGACTTGATCATGTTCACTTCTTGTTGTAATTTGATATGTTACATGTATTATGAATATGGTAAATTATTAGAAAAATAAATATATCAAGATTTAGTTTGAGTAATTATTAAAAATAAAAAAATCTATCCACCTAGGCACCGCCTAGCCTGCTTGCCTAGCTTGCTGGCCTATATTTTTTGGAGAGATTTTTTGGCCTAGGCGAGGCGCCAGAGGGGCCTAGCCCCTAGGCCACTTTTTAGAACACTATTTGTAACACTATTTGTAACACTATTTGTCTGTATTTAATAAAATACGTTATTACCAATAGTATCTTCAAGTGATGATCTTTTGGATGAACCTGTGGTGAGCTAAGATCTCCCAAGAAGATACTATTGGGTCAGTAGGTTAAGACTTTATTTGGATGAATTTGATTTGATTTAGACTTATTTGACCCGAAATTTATTTTGGACTCGAATTTGAATAGGGTTGTTTCAGTCCAACACTTTTACTTATATTTCTTGACGCAGTTTGAACCAGACGGATGAGTACCCAAATTGTTACCCGCATTTTGGTCAAGGTCTTTATACTTTACTCAACACTGCTTATATATTTTTACTGTTTATTGGTTCTCATGTGTATTTGATACTCAGTTTATTTATGTTTTTGAGCAGGCTCTTATGGCAATGCCAGCCCCAGATTTCAGCCTCTGCCTCTTTTTGATTCCAGAAAGAGTGGTATCATCAGATAATCATTTTTAATCCTAGCACAGTTTATTTCATGCCCAACATTACTTATGCATTGATAGTTATCAGTAATCTACATTTAAGCTTGATTCATGGGGAAGAGCATCTCTTTCTGTAAGTTTGCAAACCTTGTTGGAGTTTGAGATGTTCAAGCGGTGCAAAGGATTATTTAGGATGAAGAAAGTCATGTGAGACAAGCTATCATGATGTTTAATTGTTCAATATACGACCCTAGAGTAAATTAGCTCTCATAAGTATAACTCGGTGAGACCTATTAAAAAGAAAATCATAAACAGTATGTATGTTAAAACAAATAGATTGTATGGCTCCCCCAAGTCATAAACATTCAGTGAGTACTTCTGGTGTGGAACTCTACCTATCAAGTAAATCCACTCACATGAGTAGCTGAAAATTGTAAGGTTAGTCCTTTACTTTACCTAGTTAATTGGATCTATTACTTGAATGCCTAAATCGTGAAGAAATCAGTGCATATAGTAGAGTAATTTTGCATTGTCAAGGAGTATAATATGGGTTTGCTGATGTAGGTTTTGAACAAGCAATTCAAGACTATGCAATTCATCTGCTTTCCCTAACTTACCAAAAGATTCCGAGGGCTATTCTTGCTGAGGTTTTCTTGGATTCTGCATCCCAAATTATCTTTGTTTTACTTGTAATTTACATTTTGGGTTTTTTCATGTCTATTGCTTGGTGTTCATAATTGCTCCAACATATATTTTCATCCCCATAAAGTAGCCGGGAACGTTATAATATTGATTTTATAAAAAACAGTATTAGTATGGATTGTTGTTAATGAATTTTAAAGTCCGCTGAATTTCTAATTAGCTTTTTCTGACTTTAACCGGGCCAAAAGCACAATTCCTTTCTCATCTAATATGCAACTTATATGGATGGTCAAAATATATCCATCTCGAGTCTGTGTGGAAACCCTTAACTACTTTATAAGTAGTACTTCTTTTGCATGGAAAAGTTCTAATAGGTTAGGGGCATAGACCTTTAATGTTGATTACATTGAAGGTCTATCGCTTGACAAATTTCTTGAGCATCAGGTGGCAAATTCCGGTTGGGTTCTTGAAAAGGGAGTTCAACCATCCAGAGCTGAAGAAAAGTACCGCAGATAATATCCGGTTGGAGCACATTACTCGTATCTTTCCCATTCTTAGTTGAGTTTTGTGCTGGGAGCTATTAGCTTTTGTTGTGAAAGAATATATACTTGATGTCACAGCTTTATTTTCTTTTATTTGCTGTTTACAAGACCTCATTAATTATATGTTGGAATCTATATGTTGTCTGATTTTTGATGAAAGAACTAAAAGACGGCATGAGCTCCAGCCTCCACAAATGATATATCCATTCGGGGATTTGACGAGACCAGGTCTGATGATGTATACATGACTCTTCATCTGGTCATACAAAACTCTTATAAGCCAAGCAAAGTTATGCACTAAAGCTTGGGAAAAATAGGATTATTTCAAAGAAAAGAACGAACACATTTTGAAAGACATACCCTAAATTCCTTTGTACATGTTCTTGTCAATACATATATATATACACACACACACACACACACACAATTAACCAATCAGAAAGAGCAATCCCTTATAATTCCTGCACATCATTTAAATTATTAACGTCGAGACCTCGTGTGTTTGCAAAATGAGAGAATACTTTGCAGTATGGTATTATTTTGTAAAATGTTGTCCCTTTATCCTTCATCCTTCATCCAATCGCATACCATCCGATTGTATACCAGGGTATATGATTGGATATCATGACGACAAAAACAGGGTGAGGACAATGTGGATAAGAGCTGGGATCGTCCAGACAAGCTCAACCTCAACCTCAACCTCAACAAACTGATTACTTTAGAAAAGCCTTGATAAGTCGAGACACACCGACGGCTTATTTTCAATATCATTTGTCATTCCACCGATAATTACAGAGAGAACATTTTAATAAGCTTTGCGGACATTTTAATAAGTGTATTAAGTCCACACTACGGTGATTGATATCCGACAGACCATCAGCTGACTAGCTGAGATTGCAATTAGATCATGAATCACCAGAGTGAACCGTCGTCTCGTATGGATGGATGTAAAGAATCAATGACCTAAATCCTTAACAATGGAGCTCCCATGAGTTAAAATACATATATATTTACAACACTGGAACCTATAGAGTACATAATCTACCTCAAGGGGGGGCTAAAGTAGAGAACTGAAAGTATTAAGAAAGTGCACCAAAAAGAATCATAAAACTGTTGGTTATTTACTCTTTTATACTATGGTATCAGGGTTGATCAAGGTATTCACAATCGAATCCATGCTGGATATCATTTCCGAGGCAGAAGAAGATATAGCTCCATGGGAAACTATCAAATAACCTACTGATGGTATATTTGGCTTCATTCATTCCTAGTCTCATAAACTTCTCTACAATCTACTTGCATTTTCTCCATGGATGAGACCTTCTCAGGATATGTTAAATTGAATATGCTGCTGCGAGGAGTTGAAGCTGATCTTAGTTGCACAGTGTCTCCCCATAGGTAACCCACCGAGCAAAACTGTCTGAAAAATCCTCTGGAACTTCATAATTTTGACCATCATCATAAGATAGCTCTGTTCCAGTCATCTCCCTCCCCTACCAATATAATAGAGATTGAATCAAGCATATCAATACATGGTATGAAACAAAACAGAAATTTTCTAACGCCGTTTTTAATACAACTACCATCCAGCTAATTGGAGACTGGCCCTTTTTCTTGGCCTTTTCTCAATTTCTCTCAATTAAGAGTACCAAGTCTTGCAGATATAGACTTATAAAAGAATGGTAGACCCTCCACCCCTCTACCCCCCCCCCCACACCTCTGTTTTATTTTGGTGTTTGATCTAATAAAAAGGTCCAGCACTCTTCTACGTCTCTACAGAGTTACTAGTACTTGACCAAGGCTCTAGCAATTTTTATTTTTTTTGTTGCAATTTTTGGACCAGGCTCTTGTCGAAACCACTACTGCTATACTACATCTGCACATTGACAAAAGAGTACTGACCTTCATGCTGGATCCATATCCACTGGTGGATGGAGTTGTCTCTCTTACCAGCTCATTCACAATATTTTCAGATGACAGTGCAGCAATTGGAGAATTTGTGTGTGTTGACCTGCATTCATGAAAGACAGGTTGGCGAATCAAGTTTTCACTAAATAAAAATAAACAATTTTAAAAGAACCCTTTCATTCAGGAAATGAATCCTACAGGATACAGATGAATAAGACTGCCACAAGTGTATAACAGATTTACAACAACAATATAGTAGATTTATGAAAACAAATTTTGGGCCTCTTTTGACAGCTAACCCAATTTAAGCCAAGTAGGTGACGCATCAGCAACTATAAGTGGATCAAATTTGTTAAAAAATAGACCTGTTACCACAAAGAGTATACTTTCTCCAAAAGATTTTGAAAACAAGAATCATATTTGGACAAATAAAGTGCAGTTATCTTTGCTGGACAAGTTAAATTTAAGTTTTCCGGATATTATTCATGTTCATTCATGTCCAAACAAGACCTTAGCGCAATATATTTAACAGCAAGAAGCTGCTGCTTCGTTTTATTTTTTCTTTTGTAAAAGTTTTAATCAAATTAAAGTTCAGCTACCTGTAATTTTCTGTTCATCAACAGTCATCAAAGAATTACCTGTCAAATAACTCTTCTTCACATGAATTTGCAGAAGAGGAAAGCCAATCCAGATCAACGAAGTTTGAGCAGTCAAGTGCATCTCCATTGTCATATTCACATCCGTCTCTTTGCGCGTCTATGAAAAGCTCCCTACGAGGCATCTGCTGGTTATACCTACATTAAAAACAATTTGATCACATATAAGGCAGTTAGATATTACAGCATAAGAATTCCAACACAAAAACCTTTGAGATAGATAAATATCTACAGAAATCGTTCTGACATTTGAGATGGATACATATCTACAAAATTCATGTTCAGCTTCATGTTTCCTTCTCTTCCCCCCCCCCCCAGCAGTTATGCCCTGGTTCCACGGTGCATTTTGTAGATCATTTGGAAGAATTTTCTATATATGAACATACTGAAGGCATTTTTTTTGGTGGGTTCCTTGAATAGGGAAGCTTATTCTTTTTTCAGTAGCATATAGGTGCCTTTTATTTTCCCTATGTTATGTGCTTAGCATGTACTTGGGTATGCTTATAATGGATTTTATTTACTTGTCAAAAAAAGTAACCTAATACATTCAATGGCTAAACATTTAAATAAAATCCTACACTCCACGTGCTGACAGAAGAGTTTTACAATGATGAATGGAGATTTTATAAAAGCTCTGTGTGCTTCGGCGGGTTTCTTTCTAGATTAGACTACTAAAGGATACAGCTAAGTTGTCTAAAAAAGGATATTGAGCTCGACCTTTCAAAACCTTATTAGAACCATTCAATCAAATCAATGGGCAGAGGCTTGGAATCTTTGCAAGGGGAGAGAGAGAGAGTGAATATGATGATCATATTTTTCACTTAAAGTAAATTCAAAATATATATCTTATCGCCAATGTAAGCCCATTTTGATCGATATATTAAGTTGATTTTGACCGCCCAAGAAACAACATGTGCATAAGATGATAGTTGCTGAAATGAGAATGTTAAGGTGGATGTGTTCTCATATAAGGTTGGATATAATTACAAACGAGAATATTTAGAAAAAGTTGGGATGAAAGCAATTGAGTAGAAGATATGCGAATATCTGTTGAGATGATTTAATCATATCCAATGTTGTCTATAGATGTACCCGTTTAGAAAAGGAATCTTGTATCAAGAGGAATATATAAGAAGAGGAAGGTAGGTTGAAAATTTGAGGAAATTTATACAAAGAGACTTGTAGGAGCAGAATACAATTGAGGACATCACATGTGATAGGAGTTAAGAGGATGAATGTGATCCGTATATTGGAGCCGAGCAGGATGTTCCGTCCTTTAGTTGTGTTTTATGTTTCTATATTTTCCCTCCCTTTTTTCATTCATTTGTTTTCATATTACAGTGTTTATGATTTCTAAAAAGGGTAGAAAAAAAGGAAAAGGGATCAATTTAACAAATTTCTTTTCAAAAATCCTTGTTTTTGAGTTTTACTAAGGGGAGAAAAAAATGGAAGGGAAGAGAGAGTAAATTCCACTTTCTTCCAAAAACTTCCGTCCCAAAAATAAGAAGATTTAGTGAGCAAGTCGTGAAAGACTTGTAAAACTTTTTAAAATCCCAAAGTGTCATTGTAGAGGGTTACCGAATATAGATTTGCAAGGGTAAAATAGTAATGTACATCTTACTTATACTTTCCTTCCAGAACTCACAAACAAGAGGAAATAAAGTTGCAATCATCTCTCCCCTTTTCTCTTCCTTCCCCTTCTTTCCTTTCCAAACTCACAAACACAGAGTTAACATTATATGCAAGTATGCACTCTTCTATATGTGGGTGTGTTTTTTATGTTCACTCATCTCCATTCATTTCTATTATTTTATTTTAAATTATGTATTTGATTCATATCTTATTAATTTGTTTTGTATTTTTAGTTTTCATCTTTCCTTTCTACTTTTACGCTCACATAAAATTCATTTTTGATCTACCCAAACTAGTTTCAGAAACAATATTTTTAGCATACATAGCCTTCTTTTAAAATGGTGAGCCCCATCAAAATTATTCTAGGTGGCACTCCTAGAAGGCCCTAGCAAAAATCGAAGGTTTTCTCCTCTTCATTCTCTTATCTTATGATCAATTAATTCTATAATATATTATGAAACCCTTTCATTCAAAATTTAACATCACATTTCATTCAACATTAATCACTTGTGTTTTCCCCTTACGAAAAAAGTGAGACGAAAATACTATTTGAGAAATTACCACAATGGGCACAAATATAAAAAGAAGAGTAACCAGACCTTGAGAAGCTCAAGTCAGTTTCACAAGTAGATACATCTGGTGTCGACTCACTAAGAACTTTTTTGCTTCTTTCTTGGCATCTATCAGACAAGATAGACTTATCCTTCTTGTTTGAGGTGGACATCGAGGATCTGCTTTCATAAAGAATGTTCTCTGATAAGGATCTTTTGAATAATGACCTAAACATGCAGAACACAACATTAACCACATTAATGGGAAATTTATCAGCTGTTAGAAAGCAAGAAATTTCATCAATAAAAAAAGTAAGAAACCGGTCCAAAAAAATCAAAGATATAGAGCTCGTTCTGGAATTAAATCTGGAACAACATTGTGGAAAAAAGATTCTGAATGGAGAAATCATTATCTAATTTCAAGCATCCACAAGACAAGTTAAGATAGAAATACTGCATAAAGTATAATACAATGGACCAAGAACCAAAAGTTTAAAATGTTATAATTACTCTAGGTAGCCCATACCTTCCAGTTTCATCTACTTTTGATTGGCCATTTCGATATGCATTATAGTACTGGTCAGAATCCAGCTCCCAGACTTCAGGTTTACCGTGTTGTGGCAGAAAATGCCCCAAGAACCTGCCCAAATATAGTCATCTAACAATTAATAATCGAGTGAATAAAGTAATTGAGTGCCTTCTGAAAACCAGAACTGACTTACACGTTAATTGCACTCTGTTTCTCTGCATCCATATAGGCATTGCTGTAGTATCTTTGAAGAGTTCTGAAAAATTCTTGGGACTGTGTTGCGGCTTTCCACTGCCCCCTTCTTTGGGAAAAAATCTATTTAGTAGTAAACATTCCAGGTGTTAGCAAACTAATCATATTAAATTAACTAAGAATAGATTTAATCACTTTTATAAATGAACAGCACAGATACAATCAAGATTCCAAAAGAGAGGGAATCAGGAAACAGATCTTAAAAGAGTTCAGAGCTCACTGAAATGTTTTTGCATGTAATACTGAGAGAAGCAACCACCTAACTACAGCTAAAATGCATGGCATTGGTTTTACCTTTGTAAACTACAATAGTTTTAGATTTTTGGCTGACACAATCTCAAATGCCATTAAAAAGAACTGGGACGAATAATAAGCATCCACAGGCCCACAGCAGAATCAAGATGCTAAAAAGACTACATGTAATGAGCAAGGCAATCCTTTAATTATAGAAGTACCAACACAAAATAAAAAAATTGGTAATAAAAATTAAAACACTTGAACTTGATGCAAAATAATGATGTTAAACAAACACTTCCTACCTCTTCCATGTATGCATACATATGTATCTGCTCAAATCAATATCACAATTAAACATGACATGCAAAGGACCCATACTATGCCAACTAGAATTAATGCACCAAGGTAACAATGCCTAAATCATGGGATACTGTTCTTAATTATTTGCCTACCTATTCTTACATGGTACGTAAAATGAATTTCAAGAATAACAAGGTATTTTCAAAAGATGATACAAAATAATTAGCACTTCCACACAGTATTGAAGTTTCAAAACCAATGTTTAAACCATTATGATGCTGAGGTGTGATTCTACTTTGCCAATTCTAATAACTAACTAGTAAATTGCAGAACCAATATATCCGCTCAGATATCAAGGCATGAGAATACCTTGTTATGTGCAGCTGAACCACCATATTGGTGTGCCAGTGTGTCACCCATTCTCTCATAAAACCTCATTAACTCATCAGCCAAAGGGTCATCAAGGTCTATCTTAGAGGAATCATTGAGTCCTAAAGCATGCAGCTGTTGACCCAGAGCAACCAACCCATATGCATACTGTGCAACATTTGTGCGATCCAAGCAGTCTATGCAATTGGTCCTAAGCACTCCCTTCTGGAACAAGGGTGGCTTGACATAATGACTCCCATCAGCAACATTATTATCACCACTTAATGTCGCCTCAAAGTTATTGGCATCCTCATTGTCACTGTCACTATCAGAGTGTCTCCCATTGATGTTGCAATGTCTTGGGGAAGACATGTTGGTAGCAACAACATTTCTGTGTAATACATGCATTGCCACTTCATCATCAGTATGCTGAACGTGGTAGCAGAAAAAAGAATACAAAAGGTGGAATTCAAGTCCAAGTTAATGAAAGCATTTTTTGGTGCAATTTTGGCATTTACAGTGGTATGGGGTAACCAAACATATAGCAAATACTCCATAAAACTGACTATCAAATAGAATATGATATATTTCTAACATAGATTCTGTAATTCAAATCTTTTTGCATTGGAATAGACTAAATAAATGAGAGCTAAAACATCTACTACAATCTCATGCAACTTGAACATCACAGAAAGTGTTCTAGTTTTTTTTGCTTCTGTTTTTCACTCTTAATAACTGGTTCCTAACATCTTTATGTTCCTGAAAGAAAAACATTGTCTTTATGTGATCCTGCCCAAGAAATTGAGCTAATGAACAGACATAAGAACACATAACAAATTCCTTCAGAAAAAATTACTCTCAGAACTGAGCAGGCTGTGGAACCAGGTTTGACTGTTATGGCATGAATTGAACAGACAAACTTACTTGAAAAAAATAATTAGACGTTTAAGAAGAACTGGGGAAAAAGTACTTATACAAGATTGCAGGGAATATCACTTCTAGAAAATTGTCAAATAGCATTTCTTCATCAAGTGAAAGAAAGATTTGCCAGATGGATACCCAAAACTACAGAAAGACAATACACGGCATGTTGCAAATTGCAATTAAAAACCTCCTTGATCAAATGAAAGAAACAATTGAACAATTGATGTGAGTGCATGCAGACAGCAAGTATACCATGTAAAATGGCAAAAATAAGGGTCATGTTATACAAAGATTTTCACATACGGATAAAAACTTGTTAAATAGAAGAATGAACTCACTCAAAATAAGGACATTTCAAACACCCCTCAGAAATCAAAGCTGGTGTTATTTGACAATAGAAGAAACCCGTAAGCGTCAACGCATATGCAGCCAGTTTGCCTAAAAGTAGCAAGACATTTGTGGCTTTGCTGGAGTGAAAGTATAAATAAACAAAGAAACAAGAAAACAAAAGTCAAAATCAGATATTTTTTCACAATAAGATAAAATTTTCAAAACAGACAATATGTGAGAAGGCCAAATACCTCCGAGAATGCTTGTTCAAATCCCAGTGAAGAAACTTAAGATGATTCTCCTCTGATAAGTCTTTATTAATAGATTCAATAGCATTGGCAAACTCAGCACGGAGAATAGACTCTCGAGGCCTTTTTTCATGCGTCTGTGGATTCCAAATGATGTATTATTACTCAAAGAGGGCCAGAAATGGGAAATAATTTATCGTTCTGAATTTCAAATTGAATTATAAAAGCTATTAAATCCACCCTCACAAGTTTATTTTACTTTTTGATCCTAATGTTTGGATGTCTCAAGTTTTTCGTTTCAAATTTCAGGAAACTGAGTAGAAAAATATTAACAGTACTCAAAACAAACACGTTAAGTCCTTACCTTAATCAAATTCAAAATTATTATAGGGTTTCCATATCTGTTGACAAGATTTTCGAAGTGAAGTCTTGTAGCATGATAACTTTGGTCCCTCTTTGACACTGAAAATGACTAATGTCAGTCCAAAGGATTTCAACCAACTATTATTAATAGCAAACATGTAAATGAACTGACATACATATAATATCAGGCTTGAGATTCAGGCGTGAAGTTTCCTGAGACCAGAAGAGTGGAATTGATCCACGATTTTGCACAACGGAACTAATTTGCACAGGAAACCCTTCAGAAGCATCTTCGACCACAATCTGTTCTGTCTCCACATCATTAGCGACTCTTCCCCTCTCATTTACACCTCTTTTTAAGTACCTATATCAAAAATAAGCACCTTGCATAAATCAAGAAAAAATTGCTGGAAACACAATTATGATTTTTTTTTATAAAGAACATTAACTCAAGTAAAATACTAAGAAAAAGAAAAAAGGGAACAAACTCCCTGGAACAGGTCAGCAAGTTAATAAAAGGATATTTACAACCACTTGGACTCTTACCTAAATAAATATTTAAGTTTTTTTTTAGGTAAAATAATTTTATAAAGAACAAAAACTGCCATCAAAGACTTGAGTTTTTAAAAGTTATACATTTGATTTTTATTGTATCAAGTAATTAAGTATTACTCGTTCCAAAAACACCACATAGCAATGAGGAGCCTGATACAAGTACCTAACGGGCTTTGTTGACACCTCTACAGACTTTCAGCCAACAATCAATAAAAACAACCATGTAATTTGGTATCAATTTAGAAACCACTGACCGGATAAAATCAGGTGTTTAAGGTAAACTGCACCATTAAACACTATTCTAAACAATAAGGATTACTAAATCTTAAAGACTAAAAAAGAGTAACGGAGCATCCTCATTTTGGTTATCAAATAATCAGTAATTCTCCGTTTTGGACACTGTTCCTGCACTGATGTTAGCATATCTCATGCAGTATGTAGTAGTCTAAACCAAATGTTCTCCATATACTCTCCACAAAAACTTACCCAGTCCACCACTTCACTCCATAGAGTATGCATAAGCTCAGGGGCAAAGCTACATAGGAGATTGTGAGGTCAATTGAACCCACTGAAAAAAATAATTGCTTTATAATGTAAGGTAAATTTTAAAAAATTTAAGTATTATATATAAATTGATCCCACTAAAATTTTATAAATTTTCTATTATACGGGGTCAAATTAAAAATTTATAACTTTGTCAATCAAATTTTAACCACATATGACTCATATGCTCTCAATATATGTATATCTCTCTATAATATTTTAAACTACATAATAATCTAATTTATATTATTTTAAAAAATAATTAATGAATTAATTACTTATGAACAGTTGTGATTAAAAAAGTCTATTATGAGTCAATATAGTGTATATATACCATATATTATTACTTATTATATTGTCATTGTAATATAATATATATATATATATGTGTGTGTGTGTGTGTGTGACCCGAAATTAAAAAATTATTAAAAAAAATTGGCTCGGGGGCACTATCCCCGAACACCCGCTAAATTATTTATATTTTAGTAATACTTTTGACCCCACTAAAAAATAATCCTGCCTAAGCTAACTATAAAATCTTAGACATCATCTTAAATCGACATTCGTTTTTGATAGGACAGAAGAATGCAAATATTGAAAATCAACAAATCATACAAGTTTGAGAATCTTGCAAACATTTGATAAAGGTAAAATTCCTAAGTAGGATGTAGTCAACTCCATTAATCACTTGGTTGGATCCATTACCAATGAGAGCCCCATTTTATCAAGGTATGCAACAATAAAACTCATTTTGTTAAAGAAAAACTGTGGCCCAAGCTGTTCTAGCAATAAATCTCAGGACAACGAGTTCTTCACAATTATAAATTGCTTACCTTGTCCCAGCATAATGTCGTGAACGTCTTGCAATAAGAGTCAGTTTGAAGTCCCGCCCAGACAAAGAGTGTGTAGCCTGGATTCCAAAAACAAAAAAGAGCAATTAATAAAATATAAAGTTTTTAAATCTCAAATTAGTGTGAGAGGACTTGTACTGTTCAGCGGAAAATACAGAGCATTATCTACAAAATTAACAAACGATACTCAACTCCACAAAGCATTTTTATCCCAAACTATTTGGGGTAGGCTGAAAATTAATCCTACATATAATGAGAAATAGTACAAAATATGATTTATTTTAAAGAAACACATTAAAGAGTGTTACATGCTACTCGGAAACAAAACCATTAATTAGGCACCAATCATCTCTTTTTTAAAATTACTATATGTACAAATGTGTATACACACACACACACATATCTGCACCGTCGATTCCACTATTATTAATGAGCAATAATGGAATAATTGAAGATAGGGGACATAATTCAGATGGATATAGTAAGTCTTGCTTGGGCTGCTTTAATGGTAGTATTTATATTTTCCCTCATCGTATGGGGGAAGAAGTGGACTCTAGAGGTACTACTAATTGATTGAGGAATCAAACATACACACACATATGTATACACATACATACATACATAAGTATTTGGTACAATATGAAACTGGGAGAGGGAGAATATCATCAAAACCAATACACCACAATAATGCCAAAGTGGTAGATTACAAGATAATGTCTTCTAGTAAATGAAACAACATAAGCCGAACTACAGAACCAAACTTTTTATTTGACTGGACTTATGTAACCAAGCACTCACCTGTTTAAAAAAACCATAGACTAATGCAACGGTCCAAAGAGTATTCTGGAGGAGATTCCGGGTTCCACGAGTTAAGAACTCATTCCAGACAAACATAGTTTCATAAAGAGCCTTTCCTGCCTCATCATCACACATGTTCTTCTGAAGACTGCGCATAACATGGTATGAGTAGCTGAAAAAGAAGTCCTTTGTAAGATCCACAGTGCGCAGGAGCTTCTTGTATCTATAAGATCAAAGAAACCAAAATAAAAAATTAATAACCCCACCAATGAAGAAGTTTGACCCAATACTTTGGGGTGAAAGAAAATCACAAAAAATCATTATGTAAATAACAGTAAGTAGAAGGTATATTTTCTCAATTATCCTCAATCCTTAGACTAACTATTTTCCACTGAATTATTTCTATAATTAACGCCAACTCAAATGCATGAAGCTTTGAAATATGGCAAAACGGAAACAGCAATAGCAGCTTGGTAGAACTACAAAACAATGCGACTATAAGGTATAACAGATGGATGCCAAAAGCCTACAGCCTAAATGGTTTGATAATATGAAAACTTATTAATACCAACTTCATAATTTCTACAGAGAGATCTAATGCATAGTAGAAACATCAGTCAATTAAAGATGATCTAACAAGGAGTGAATAATATTCATGTATACAGAAGTTTCTTGTTCTATAACAAACTGAGGCACATAAAGAACTGGAAAAGAAAAAGAAAACAATGCTTTGAGAACAAAAGAATTCAACTCCATGAAGTTTACAAAAATAAAGGGTGCTGGGAGGGGCAATTCGCTTTAGATCTACCCTCCATCATTATGTGCACAGACTGCACTCAAATCCAATGCTTGCACTTTGCAACTCAGGCTTTTACCATGCACCAAGCGAAGACCCCCAGACAACAAAAATCGACAAGCTTGAAAAACCAAAACCTTCTAGAAAATAACTATTTCTGATTTCATTTAAAATATAACTAGTAGAATGGACAATAACCTGTCTTCATTCTTAGAATTAACCGCATCAGATTGAACTGCTGGATTTGGAAGAGGAATTATCTCACTCTTGGACACAGCGTATATGATATGACCACAAATAGCACCAATCTGCCTTCTTTTTGTAATAAGCATCATGTAGTAAGGCCCCAGAAACTTAATGAACCCTAAAAAACACCAAACCACAAAAAATTATTTTAGACATAGTTTAGTTTGAATAGGAAAAAGAATCTGCAATTGAAAACCTACATACCAACAATTCCATAACAAGTGGTGACAAACTTAAGCCCTCCTGTAGACCTGTTTCCCTCGTGTATCCTTCTCAATAGGTCAGAGCATTCACTTTCTGTATACATTGTAGAATCTTCACGAATGTTGAGCTCAGAAGGCTCCAACCTGTCAATCTTTAACACTCTCCAGTATGTTCTACTCTTATTCCTTCCTACCATATAAAATTGCTGCAGTGATACATTTGGAAAGAAGTGAATAAGATGAACAAAAAGAAAACTCGAAGAATTAATACATGCATGATGCATCCAAACAAGCTTTTTGAATATAAATAGGACAAATGCACAAATAAATAATTTGCTTAAAGAAACATCCCATCATTGATTTTTATTTTTTCAGCTTCTTCTGCAAGTAATATAGGTTTCAGGAAGGAACACCCCATCTTCTGCTGAGTTTACTTCATTTTTGGACTAGTGAAGTCTTCCCAAGCTCGAAAGTTGCTTTCGGGCTTGGGGGGTTTTTGGGGGTGGGGGTGGGGGTGGGGGTGGGGGGAGGGTTAGTCCAACTTGGGTCAATGTATAAGATTTACTTATTTCCAATTGGCACTATGATTTTAAGATTGGGCAGTTCTTATGTGGGTGAAAAGCACACTAGGGCTGTTCTTGCTTAGGAAATTATCTGGGAATATGATTTTTTTTCTCTCTCCAATGTTGTCTGATGTATGAAATCATAATCTCTCAATCTTCAAAGTTGGTGACAAAGTATGTGTTACCTTTGACAGAATCAATTTGGTCTTAAGGTAGCTTGATGATATTAGGCAACATAAGGTATGAAAACTATTTACTGCAGATAAAATTAAATAGTAGCATTAAAGCAAGTTAATTCCTATTGCATGAGATTTCTGCAATTTCAGGCAACTTGCTCACAGTTGCACAATGACAGGTAAAATTTGATGTCAACGACAAGACCATGACAGAGTGAAAATGCATGGGACAGACACTTAGAATCTAGATCTTGGATCTTAATGGATGAACTAGAATGCTAATGACTCAAATTTGGCATATATAACCATTGCATTTTGAAACATACCATTAATACTAAAAGCAATAAAAGAGAAAAAATAATTGCAATAAATAACAAGTCACAGCTTATTTCTCAAAAACATCTGGAGGAATATTTGATAATAGATATGTCCTAAACATTGGGACATGGCCTTCCCATGAGATATTAGAGTAGAAACGTAAGGAAAAATTACTAAGGAAGAGATATTGTCATACTGGAATATTGACAACTCAACCTTTAAAATTTAAAGCTAGATAAATAACATGTCTACGACTCTTTGTTCAAACAAATGTTTGAATTATTGTAATCTGAATTGTCCTGTGGGAGTGTTTACCCTGTGGCGGTTTATCATCTAGTGTTTTTTTAAAACTGGAGGCAATCACATACCGTTCTGCATTTAAAGCTAGATAAATTTGTATAATGGCGTCAACATTACTGTTTTTCAATGTATTTGCTTTCAAAATACTGTGCATATCCCGTATACACATCGATGATCCGTAGCTCAGAGATAACGCGTACTGACGAAGCAAACAAGTGATGAGCTAGCACTCATGTTCTTAGCAAAGTTTCAGTAAGTACGTCCAAGTTCGAAAGGAAAGTCGGAATTTTTTTTAGGAAAACTCTAAAGTTACAATACAAGGTTTTTAAATGTACAAGTGACTATGAACGGTCCCTTGTTATCTGAAGGAGAAAACAAACTCTTTAGGTATAGAAGCTAGAAATTAACACCCCCCCCCCTCGTAATTCAATTAACCACATGAAGTTTATTCATCAATAAACAACAAAAAAACTGTAAATTTGGCAGCATACAACAATTAATTGCCAATAGTGAAGTCACTAAGTGATCACTAATATAGGAGACTGTCTTTATGTTGTGAAATCATTTCTTATTAATATCTGAGAATGTTGTTATTTTCCGCAACATTTCTCCTTTATATCTGAGAATGTCTTCTTCTTTTTTTCAGGCACTAATTCAAAAACCAACCTAGTCAGACACTAAACTCTTTCAAAATGCTAAATAACTAATGTTTTATAGCAGGTAGCACACAAGGAAAAACTGGTCCAAAATTCCAACACAATATATAAATGGTGAAAAGAGATGGCCATGCCAATTGACAATTGCCAATTACCCAAAATCAATCACATTGAGCTAACACAGAAATAAAAAGATTCAAAATTTACTACAAAATGGTTCCGTAAACAATGAGCTCCAAATCAGATAAAGTAGACAAATTTAAATGACTTCAAAGCTATTACCGATTCAGTTTCATAGAGCCTAAATTTCTGCATAACGGAGGCATGTGGAGCAGCAACAGCCACACCTGGAGAGGAGGGCTCGTCTTCAGTGATGGGCAGAGAGTGTGGCGGCGACGGCATGAACTCTTCTTCATTTTCTGAAGCCATTTCTTTTTCTTCTTCTTTATGGGAAATAGATTGGTAAAAAAATTATTTTTTTTGCAGATCCCGAGCTCAAGCTCGGGAATCAATTACACTGGCATTCAACTGATAAAGACTTCAAAAAAAATTAACTGATACACTTAACAGAACATGGAGCTTGGTTGCTTCAAATATAGCATTCTCCTTCTTCCTTACGCCACGCTTGTTTGACCATTCTTATTCCAATCTCTTCTCTACCATTGACAATAAGGAATTGATTATGATCTTGATCCAAAACAATTAATTTGACAAAGTAAAACGAATCGGAATCTAATAATAGAGCTAAGAAAAGCTATATATATATATATATATATATATATATATATATATATATATATATATATAAGTATCTAAGAGGAGGAATAGAAAGGGGAATCAAAGTGAGAAAAAACAGGGGAATTGAGAATTATAACTTGAACAGGAAACACGTACACCAGGAAATTCGGGAAAAAAATAAAGTATTTCTAAGAAGGGTTGAAATTAGAGAGAAATGTATAATTGTAGATGATGATGATGTTGTCTTTGTTGCTCGTATATCTGATGATTATAGAGAGACAAGGGAGGTGAGATCCGAAAGAGGCAAAATAAAATGAAAACCGCAACTTGGGTTGGGTTGGGTTTGGGTTTGGGTGGCTGCACCGCACCATCCACACAATAATACTATGAATACAATACCTTTATACTACTAAATATTTGAATTAATATATCAATCCCGGTACGATTTTTTTTTTGTCTACGTTCATATATCGAATAGATGGATAGATTATAATTAAAAATGACTTTATTCTAATTTAATTAAGTATTACCTCCGTCCAAAATTATCTGCTGTTTTAGCAAATAAATTTTGTTTCACAATATCTACTTTTTCAATATTTCAATACATTTTTTCCCTTTGTTTTCCAAGTTTGTCCCTTTACCCTAATTAATGATAGTCGTTACTCTCATTCATGCCTCTCCTCTTTTCTAAGCATCTTTTCATATTCCCACAAATAAGGATTCATGCACAGAAAACAAAAAAGTCAACAGTATTTTAGTATTTTTATCACACATATTGGTATGTGTGTGAAACTCTAGAAAAATAAATAATTTGGAACAGGGGAATTAGAAAACAGTAGTCAAGTAACTAAATATGGCACTAAATGAAAATAGTATCAACTTACGTTATGATCGTAATTCAATCTCGTCACATATTTATCGACATATATATATTAATATATTTAGTCTTTTAACTATTTGATCAATAAATATATAGAAAAAAAACATGTGTCTTAGACGTACAGAAATTTATGTGTCTTACATTTAATACGACAATAATTTTGATATATAAATTGGTAAAATATCAAAACAACCATTAATGATAATTAGTGAAGTTGAATTCGAGAAAAGAAGTACAAATATGTACGGTCAAAGTACAATTACTATAGTAGAGCTTTATATTTAGTTCGATAACTCGCGCACACTTTAAATATACTGCACTAATTTTATCAATATTTCTATATTCGGCTCCTTATCTAACCAAAATTGTGACTATGCTAATAAAAAATAAGACTCGACCGTTTCACAAGTATAATTCATTTTACAAATTTTACAAATATTAAGTGTGTATTTTATTTTAATATTTTTTTACTTAATTATAATTTGATAATTTAATACGTAATGACATAATAATAAAATTATAGATAACAACTTTGAAGGCATTTTGTCGCTTTATAATTATTAATGAAAAGAGGATTTTTTATTATTTTTTACAAATGAGATTCTTGTCAAACATAGGGAATAAAATGTTTTTTTTTGTTCGAAGACTATGAGGCTATGAACAAACATTGTTGTCCCAACTAAAAACAGTTTCCATCAAAATAAAAACACACAGTGCAAGATTTTTAATTATCTTGTAAATAAACTTCACTTTTTTGAAGTTAACTCAGTAGCTACAGAAGCAGTCGACCCTTACTCTCTTCCCTCTGATGGATTACTTTTTATCTCGTTCGCCGCTACTAACAGAGTCTCGATTGATTTTTCTTCCTTCAACTACTTGTTTTAGATCGTAATTTCGATTGATTTTCCTTCCTTCAACTATTCAGATGTTTCAGTTTTTGAAGGCTTGACAATGCTATTTCATTAATGCAAGTTAACATGAAATTTTTGACCATTTCTTTCCCTAGCTTATGAAATCTAATTTATTCAATGGAGAACAACCAAAATCTACTAGGCATGTCTTAATCATATTCAGATGACTTGAGCTGTGGTCATCAATTTATTTATTTATTTCAAATGATTTGATCGAATGATGCTTTGCCTCTTTAGAATATTCATCATTTGGTTGACCTATTATTTAATTTGCATCTACTCCTATTCCCAAAATACTTAATTAACCTCAATAGTTGTACAATGTATATACAGAGGGCAAGAGCAATAAGTAACAAAATAAAATAAAATAAAGGTTTGGTTTACACATGAATCTTGATTTGGGCTTAAAAAATAGTACATCACATGCCACCTGCCCTTAGTCTACTGGCACCAACATCTTCTTCTTATTTTTTAAACTTTTTTTCCTCTTTTTTTTTTTTATATTCATTTTTTCAAATTGTGTCATTATCCTCGATTATAATCAGATAGGTCGGTAAAATCAGAATGCATCAATTTAATTATAAACAACCACGTGTTCAACATGTATCCAATGGGTCATGGCACGTGACAAAATATTTCAGTCAAGAGACTTGATTTTTGAGAGATTCACGGTGCATACCTAATTTGAGAAACGGAATCCACTTCGTATAGTTACTCGAAGAAGGGTACGTGTATTTTTACTCGGGAAAGGGCACATAAAATTAAGGTGTAATCAACTATAAATACATGACATTAACATTTACACATCAAATCTTAATATATCACCCAAAATTATATAATATTCAATAAAACTGAATTTAATTTTGAATTTTTCATACAAATTATAGAATTTCTTGACAGCATAAAAGAGTTGGCATCGTGTAAATTAATTGAAATGACTATACCTCATCTATTTCGGTTCACACTGCTGCCACACCACACATCGAGTTCCTCCTTGTAACCATATCTTAATATATAAGACTCAACTATATAATATTCAATAGAAAAACCAAATTTATTTTGCGGTGCCATACAAATTATAGAATTCGTGACAGCAAAAAAGAGTTGACATCCGTAAATTTGATTGAAATGGCTATACTTGTATTTCCACGTCACTTTTTGATATTTTCATAAGTAGGATTCACATACTAATTAATAAAAATTAGACACATTAACTGATATGTGGACCCTACGTATAAAAATATCAAAAAAAGATGTGAAAATATCGACTTTCTTCCTATATCTCCATACACATTATATATTGCAGTTAAAAGATTTGCTTTCGTTTCGGATCATCGACTATATCTGCAATAATGACCTTTATCTCCTTGTCGGTGAACAATTGTTTTAGGTTATATGGTCCAACAGAATGATCATAAGCTGCATGCCAAAGTTCCTTAGCTATTTGTTCATGTAACTTCTCTGTGGGATGAAAAGAATCCCACCAAATATGATCATCAATAATATCACATAATTCATATTCTTTCCTTGTTTTCATGCCTCCGCAGGTGGAAACGCCTCTATAGGGTCCTGTTCCACAACAAGCATTCATTCCTTCCTTGAAACCTTCACAAAAACATTAATATTATGATTCCTCAAACTTGTATTGGTGTCAATTTTGAAAATCTATATATAGAATTCTTTTCTTGTTCGAGATTAAAATTACGTAGCAAGGTTCTAATATGATTGGATATATCAATAAAACAATTGTAGGGATAGGATAGGATAGGAGTCGCATGCATGCATACCATAGATAAAAGGATACTTGATTCTGTGATCAAGCCAACTGTAAAAATCTGAGTTGCTGTATTTGAAACCTTCCAGCAGATTTCCAAAGGAATGGAGTACAGACTTCAAGGCATGGTTATGAGCCAACGCGAGAGCACTAGCATCTTCAAAACACCCATCTTCATTGGCTTTAGGATTGATAGCTCTCAGGGCGGGTAAGCAACCCAAAGGCGACAAACTTAAAAAGGCAAATTTTCTACCACCTTTCGCATACAATTCCTGGATCATGCATGGAAAGTTAAAATTAATTAATGAATCATTGTTTGACATTATACTATTTGTTCGTCAACCGGCGTTTGGTGCATGTAGAAATTTTAGAAACGAGTTTCAAATGCACCAAGCGTACTTGAGAATTTTATTTGTCTAACTACAATTTATTTCAAATGCAATTTACTTAACTTCCATGCAAACCCAACACACCAAAACCTAACGACTTAAGTTTTTGGGTAGTTCCAAACATACAAGTATTTTGTATAGGCTTACGCAATTGACGAAAAATATGTTTTTGAAGCATGAGATTTAAATAAGGAGCCAGAAAAGGAGTATATATATATATATATATATATTAGTAAGAGAATGGCTTACTTGTATAGCATTTGTCAAATTTCCGATAACCATTCCTATATATTCTTCAGGATGATGCAGTTCACGTACTTTTGGGTTACCTAAATACCCAACCATATAATCATTGCTTCCAATACTAATGAAATAAACAGCTTCTGATAAAACTTCCTTAGCTTTGGCCTCTCCCAGCTTTTCAATCAATGATTTTTGCACCTTTTCAAAATGCTTTAATTGTGTCTTAAGATCAATCACCTATAACAAAAATAGATCCAACGGTTAATATGTAATTAAAGAAATTTAATCCCCTTGATCAGCGTATGCTTGCTTGATGATTAAATATAAATTAGTTGTAATTAGTACGTAGTATAAATTAATTATAATTACTAGTTATAGTTACTAGTATAAATTGATTATAATTAATATATGAAGAAGATATATAGTATTTGTACGTACCAAATCCTGATTGGTTTCAGGAAGAACGCCTGCCCCGGCTGAGGCAAAATTAACACCATTGACATATTCAGCAGATGGTTGTAAAAATGGAGGAATTAATGGCAACTTGGCATATTCAGCTGCATATATATATATAAAATCAAAAATCAAAAATTAGCGTAACAAATAAAACACGAAACCTATTACTATTTAGTAATTTAAAGTCAGTTGAACCATATATTATATACATTGACTTTTGAAAATCAATTCGAAACATTTTTAAAATTAAAATTAAAATGACTCGATAAAAATTATGAAACATTACAATAAATAATACTATTTTTTAGATAATTTACAATATTTATCATTGATTAAAATTAAAAGAATCTAACGGTTAATACTTAAGGGAATTTAATCTTATGCTTCCTAAGTCGGAAAAAATAAAATAAAATAAAATCAAAAGGCTTAAGCTTCCAAAAAAAAACAACATACAAGGCTAATATCATTCTCTGAAAAAATTTAATACCACCTTTTCCGGAGGAACCGGCTTACCAATATAATCTACGATGATCCGGCCGTCTGAAAAACGCCCTGTGGGATTTTCAAAGAATCCATTATGGCCGTAAGGCTTGTAATTTGCTTGATTCTCAGGGATGGTATTTATGTAATTATTGTTTCCGGCATCCACCGTAGAGTCCCCAAATACGAAGAAGCTGCTGGGACTGCTGTTTTCCAGTTCTTCATGGCCATATGATTTTTTGAAACCAACTGAAAATAGAAGAAGAGTTGTATAAACCATCAAGTAGAAATTAGCTGCTCCCATTTTGATTAAGAAATATGCAGACCTTGTAAAATAATGATCATAGCAAAGATTATTTGTACATAAGATAAGATGATGAATATAATTAAGTAATTAATTAACCATCTTAATTTCCAATGACTTGCCACAACATGGTTTTGTCTTTCTCATCAAGTTGGGAAGTTGCTCAATAGATAATTACTACTATATTTAATCTTATCCTCAATACTTGACGTCTATCTTTTGGTTGATTCTACTTTGAGCCGGCCGGTTGGATTAATTAACTTCTAATTACTTTTGTTTAGTGTTGGTCCGACCAATGATCACTACGACGACTGGGTAGTCGGTAGTGCCGTTAGGGGTGTAACTTAGGCAGACAATAAATTAAATATAATTACAATTATAATAAACTTAGTTCTTCACAAAATAATTATAAATTGTTGAAAGATGACAATTTATTGATTAATTTGATTATTAATTTTGAAAAATATAAGAAGAACACAATGATGGATGAGACAAGTTTTGAATTTCTCTCTTTATTTTTTTAAACAAAAAAGATACGTAAAAGATGGTTCTTACTATTTTTTTTCTTTGGAAAAAGTAAACTCTTTTATATAATAGTGTTAAATAACAAAACACAATGAAAATATAAAAAATGTTAAAAGCATACCGTAAACTGTAAGTAATTTTAAAAAATAATACACATAATCTTTCTATATGTCTATATGTATGTAGTGTGTGTGTTTATAATGTAAGTAGTGTGTGCGTGTGTATATATATATATAATTTGGATCGGATCGGATCAGATTTTGTGAATTTATAAAAGTATAAACTCAAGTCCACTTAAATAAAATTTGGGTGGGCTTTCAAAATTATATAATAAAAAAATCTTACCCAAGTACCATAAAATTATGGGCGGACTTGATTTACCCATGAGTTGCCCAACCCAAGTTGTACTCCTAAATCTCGCTCCTCGACTATCTTGCTCACTGGTGGCAGGGGGTTGCAACTGTATCTTAGACTGTAAACGAGTCAACATAGTTCGAGCTCGATTTAAAAAAATACGAGCGAGATTCGGATTCGTTAGTAATATGATCCAAATCTGAGCATTAAAAATAGTTCGGATAAAAATATGAGTAGAATTTAAGAAAAGTTATACTCGATTCGTTTAAGATTCAAACTACTCGAATTTTTGATTGTGATTCGATACATACTCGGTTAATGCATATTCGATTAGATGTTCGATACATTCTCTTATAATATATACAAATTTAAATCAAATTAGGATAATTAGTTATTGTTTTGTTTTGTTTTTAATTTTAATTGTGATTTTATATTTGTAAAGTGTAATAATAAATATATTTTCTCATTTTTAAGTAAATTAACAAATTTAATTTATAATTATATTTATTATAAAACTAGTTATTTTGTGAAAACTCGAATTCGAGTTTGAATTTAAAGTTGGCGAGTAGTTTGAATAAATATTCGAGTCGAGTCGGATCGAATTCGAGTAATAAATATTCAAGTCTAGTCGAATCTGAGTAGAAATTTTAAATATAATTTAAATTCGAGCTTAATTCGAGTACAAATTTATCATTTCGAGTCGAATTCGAATAGCTCTCTATTCGCTCCGGTTCGACTCATTTATACCCTTAACTGTATCTCCTGGAAGTCAAATGTAATGTATATTTGAACTTGAGAATATATTAGTAGCCTAATTTTAGTTTGATTACTATATAAATGTCTGAAATTTACTATTATTTTAAACACAAATTAAAAATAAAATTTAATATATATATATATATATATATATATATATATATATAATATAAAACAGAGCTGAGAGAGAACATACATAAATGTCACATCTGAATCCTACGGCAGCAGATCTCTCTTGTCCTTCGTTTTCAAATTTCAAACCCTCTGTTTCTTACTTCTTTCGCACACAGAGCTCTTATCTCCCCTAAATCTCTTATCTCTCATAAAACCCTCTTTGCCTTCTCTCTCATGGCCAACTCTCATTCTCCTTCTAGGGTTTTCGTCTTCTCTATTGTTTTCACCACTTCCTTTGAAGCTCTTGGCTGCTTCACCAACAGATTCTATGGCGCCGAAAATACTTGATTTCTGATTCTACGGAGACCCTACGATTCTTTCTCTCTCTAGCGGTTTTCGCCGGCTTAATTAGGTTGGCCTATTCTGAAGGCTAAGCTGCCAAAATACTCGATTTCTGATGTTATGAAAACAAAACCCATTTAGGTGATTCCAATTTGAAGAAACAAAATATGGGTTCACAAATTTCAGGTAAGTGGTGGTGTTTTTGGGTTTTAAACCTCCATTTCCTTTCAAATTATCTTTCCAGTCCATACAGAATCTGGTAATTCAATTAGGCACTTTACAGTTCTGTACTTTTTTCGACTCCCTTTTTACCCTACTTTTTTCCTGTTCATTGAATTTAGAAATAGTTTGCAAAATTGTTGCTGGGTGAAGACATGTCTGGAAGTGGTACTTGCTATCCAAATGAATAATTTTAAAATTGGTTTTAAATTTAGTGTAGCCTACCAACCTTACTTTCTTTCACTGAATAATTTTCACTTTTAATGTTACTGTAGTTTAGATGTGACTAGCAATAACCCGTGCCTGAAGGCACGGCGTAACAAAAAATTAAATTAAAATTCAAAAAATATTACATTATCTAAAGACACATACCACCACAATAATTAATACATACTTAATCATCAATACATATCAAACCACTAAAACATCGAGTTAGTCGGTACTAATTTCAAGAAATTTCGGCAGAGTTTCCTTTAAAAACAGATATCCAGAAAATTCTAAACCTGTCTACAAAACTTACAATCATCAATACATATCCAAACCACCAAAAAAACCATCATTCCATACCCAAAAATCATCATAACCATGTATAATTAGTTAACTTTACAAAAGACGGAACACAAAAAATGCAAACGTGCAAAAAATAGAGAAACAACATGTTGCATAAGACCTATTACTTTACAGCTTACACAAATTATTCTTTACAGCTTACACCAAGTATCATTCGAAAATATTATTCTTTACACCTTACACCAAGTATACCTGCAAATATTTGAAATATAAAAATTATCGAAAGAAGTGAGTCAAAATAAAATAACTGTAAATTATAAACATAAGAACCCTTACTTTACCCTGAATTATCTAAAAAATAAATGAGCACGCACATTTGTATGTAGTGGGAGGAATGATTTAGATTGATATAAGTAAGAATTTAGATTGTAACAAATTATCAATTTATTTAAGAAAAGATATGGATGAATGTAGACTTACAAACGGTTCATTTGCTTGATGATTTAACTCATTGGCAGTATAATGGTGTGAGTTTGATTTGCGAGTGTTTGATTGGTTACAATTATGTGTGTGTGTTTTTGAATGTATTGTGTGTTGTGTGTCTGCATGAGAAGTAGAGAAATATAGTGTTAGTTAGAGAGACGTTCATACCTAGACAATTGTTTGGTCAGTGATGGGTTAGTCATCGTCAAAGGTGGACAAGACGGTACTGGATTGCATATCATTTAACTCACTTTGCCTTACGCTCTGTTTCTGAGTTTTAAAATGGACAGAAAAGAAAAGAAATGGACAGAAAAGTTAAGTTTTCTTTCCAATTCTTATGTTTCTGAGTTTTTTAATAAACGGAAAAGAAAATAAATTGATAGAAAACTTGGCCACTTTTCTTGCCAAAGTTTTCCGTCCAAAATTGACCTGATTTAGGCGGAAAAGATATTGGAATAAGTAATATTTTTATAATTCCCATATTATCCTCAACTTTTAATATAATAAATTTTAAATTACAACTCATGTCCTCAATTTTAAATTTTCTATTCTTTTCTATTAAAAACTCAGAAACAACACAAAGGAAAACTTCAAGTTTTCTATTCTTTTCTTTTCTGTTCTAATTTAAGTTTTCTATTCTTTTCTTTTCTGTTCAAAACTCAGAAACAGAATGTTAATGTCCTCATATCAATATGAACGCACTTTGAGGAGAGTGCACAACCACCTAAATTATTCACATAAATAATATATATAACACTATTTATATTATAGGAATAGTAAAGTTATTTTGATGCAATGACATAAAAAGCAGATTTACTTGATTACATCGGCCCCATCCACAAAGGTCCATTGTATATATATGTTATCGTTCTTATTGACAAATTCACTCCAATCTTATAAAGAATGAACCTCATTGTAAAATTAAGATTTAAAATGTTACAGATACCACCGAAGAACAATGTCAACGTCTATCACTAAAAGGTCCTCTTCTATCCATGTTATAAAGTTTGTCTTCATCTATTTTAGCAAGGTCTTGATATAACAACTCTTTTTATTAAAAGAATCACTTTTATCCTGAATCAATTTAAATCACTTTTATCCTGAATCACTTTAAATAATTTTGAATCACTTTAAATCACTTATTGTCTGTTCAAAGTAAAGTTTAATTCATAAAAGTAAAGTTCGAAATTTAAAATCACTTTATGGTGACCAAACGCACTAAACATTACTGTAGCAAAAACTATAAACACTATAACTAAACATACCATAAAGCGCTTCCTTAACTGCAATGCAGATTACAAATACAAAATCTAGTGAGGCCAATTGGAAATAAGCCAATCATTTCCCCTTCAAGATCTAATTTTGTTTAGTGAAATATTTTTTACTTTGATGCCTCTTTTTCTTTTACCGAAATTTTTAAGTAGGATTGAAAGGTGTGCATATAGACCAACACAACTCAAATTTATTTAAACTAAATTAATATAAATATTAAAACTTCATTTTAATTTTTTGGGTGAACCACGTAAATCTTGTGTCTTGTGCGATTGTTTTCTTTTAATTTTTTCTTTGCTTTTGTTTTTCGCTGTGTTGTTATTCTCTAACATGTTTCTCTATTAGTTTTTGAAAAAAAAACTTTGCGAAATTTGACCATAACCAAAAATATTTAAGCCAATAATAATAGCAGAGTATAATCTAGAATTAGCAATTCATGACAAATTCGTCATTTAAGCTAAATTCCCTGTAATCATTCCACTACAAAATGAAATTTCATCCAATTACTTATCATAAAATCTGTTAAGCTGTGTTGCAATCAAATAGACCATAGACTCAACTCTCAAGAGTTTTCTATGTGTCATAAAGGTCAGCAAAATAACAAAGTTATTTTAGATTTTTCAGAATGCTAGAACTACCAAACTATGAAAAACATCCAATTTACTACTGTAGACTTTATGATGCTCAGTTTAATCAATCTAAGAAAAAAAGGTCTCAAGAAAGGAAAAAAAAGGCAGATAAAATAAATAATAAATGGTTCATGAAAACAAAGTACAAAGCACAAATTTCTCAGATTCAACCTTATTAGAGGAGACTATTCAAAAGATTATGTCTGGTATTGGCGGCGTTGTCTCTGTCTCTTTCATTATTAAATTTTGTAAACTTAATCTTGTTTCACCCCTAAATCATGTGTTTGCCTAATTTTATTTTTTTTAGTTATATAGCTTCAATCTGATCCGATTTTATTGTCTACTTTTCTCTACGGAGTCCAAATCAGTTTTGATTATTTGTTTGCTGATGAAAAGAACAAATTTCAAAGAGTACGTAGTGGATTCTGGAGAGCTAAGCAGTTTGATTGAGCCATGGGAACCTTACCTTGGTTGCTAAAGCCTTCCGCTAGAACAATATATATCTCTGAGCAAAGAAGGAATCCAACTTTTTCAACCACTTGTGAAACATGAAATGACAGCATCAATGCAAAAAGAATATGTTATGGGGACTGGCAATAAGATCAGTCATGCTTACCTTGAGTATGTATATCTTCTGTTTAGGGTCAAGGTAGCATCCAAGAACCATCTCTAAAGCTCTGTCTCACTGTTTGGAGGAAACATGCATGCTCTCCAGCTTTCAGACACATTGGTGGCTTGCAATTTGGATTGGGAACCTACTTTCCCTTGGGGGAAACACTTTTAGTTTTCCTGCTTTGTGATATCCAGAGGCTGGTTTAGGCTGCAGAGAGGAAGTTAAAAATATTGCCAACACATTCAGCAGTTCAAATCCCAAAGCATAAGGGAAAGAGAAAGGGTAAAAAAGGACAAATAGGACTCTCACAATATTAGTAATTTTGGATTCCCTTGTGCTAATGTAAGACCCCAACTTTTATAAATAAAGATGAATTTTCTATAAATATCATTTTTGAATATTATGGAGTTAATTTGATATAATGTTATAGTTGTGGGTAATATTTATAAATTTTGCAAAGTACGCAAGTTGTTATATAATATTCGATTGGTCGGGGAATATTCGTTTTAACAGGGAATATTCGTACAACGACACAATCATTGGTGAACCCCACAACGGAATTATTGTCGGATTGAGAAAACGACAAAAATATTTTATTAAAAATAACGACGGAAGTTTTACCATTGATACTGTTGAACTACTCGGTAGTAAAAGTACAGTAATACGTGTGGTTGCATAGTAGCACACGGTATTGATTATTAATGCTTATGTGAGAAGTCACTCAGTTTGATTCAATTATTGTCAGTTAATAATATGAATTATTTAGCTATAATGACGTTTTGTTTTATTCGTATTATTAACGTAATAAAACAGAAACATCTTTTTATATAAAACAGAATACTTTATTAAAGTTATTCTATAAATAGAATATATTATATTTTATGTAAAAGTTTTTTCTTTAAATATGGACCGTCAGATTAAAGTAATCAATCTGGACCGTTCATGGATTAGTTACTATGCATTCTATTTTTCTATAAATAGCAGCTCATTCCTTCATTATTTCTTACGAATTCACTGAACTCTAGAGAGAGAAACTATAGAGAGAAACTATAGAGAGAGAGAGAAGAAGAGTATTTTGCTACTTAACTACTTCCTTATTTCAGCTCTTCTTTAAAACGGTAAGGGGTGTTATTCTTTCTTATTCATGAAGAGAACTTTTGTTATTCCATTTCTTATTATTCTGTTGGAATAACCTGTATACGCGGTCTACCCTATACTTGGTGACATTCTTTTATTATTCTGTTGGAACATCCTGTCTGTGCGTTTTACGCCGGACCTGGTTCCGTCTTTGTTATTATTCTGTTGGAACATCCTGTCTGTGCGTTTTGCGCCGGACCTGGTTCCGTCTTTGTTATTATTCTGTTGGAACATCCTGTCTGTGTGTTTTACACCGGACCTGGTTCCGTCTTTATTATTATTCTGTTGGAACATCCTGTCTGTGTGTTTTACACCGGATCTAGTTCCGTCTTTATTATTATTCTGTTGGAATATCCTGTCTGTGCGTTTTACGCCGTACTTGGTTTCATTATTTATTATTCTGTGGAAATAACCTGTCTGTGCGGTCTATCGCATGCATGGTGATTTCTTTTGTTATTTCATTCTTTATTATACTCAGTTGGTTAAGTTTTGACTTCTATACTCCATGTAATTTGTGGAATATCCTTGATAATTGCGTTTCATCCAGTATCTTTTCATGAAAATATTCTTCTAAGTATTCTTGAATTTTACTCCACAAAGCAGTATCATGTTGACAATTTGGACGTTGTTAATTCTTGGATAAATTAATTCTTGAACTTGTTTTATTGAATTCTTATATCATTGTCATCATCCTCATGTTTATAAAATGTTAAAAGTCATCTGTGGCCTGTAGTGCATAGATGGACTTGGTATGATTATGACCAGAGATTATTCGGTATAATCATGACCGTAATGTTACAAATGATGTGGTAAAAGTCCTCATTGGCCCGTAGTGCGTTGATGGACAGTTGTTGGCATGATCATGACCATTAATGAATACACGAATATCCTTGACCGTAGTGCAGGGGTGATTCGATGATGTAGACTATTTTATTAAGCTGAGTCCCAGCGATCACAGTGTTGAAAAACTTTTTAAATCATAAAAGATAGTAGAGTTTAATTTCTACTTGACTCTTTTAATGGATTGCTTGTTCCGCTGCAGTTAAACTTGATGTCTATTATATTTTATCAGTTTAACATTGTTGAAGGCTAATGATAATTTATTCTGCATTATCTTAGTCATAATATTTCTTACTAGGCTAGTTGAGCTCACCCTTTCTTTCACTGTTCTCTTCAGGAAATGAGAACGTAGCTGGGGCAAGTCGGGGAACGGAGTGATGGTCTGAATGATAGTATTAGTTAGTAGTCCTCACTATTCTATGTAATAGTGTGTTAATAAATGTAATGAGGACTCCTTTTGAGTATGAATACTCTCTAGAAGATAATATTTGTATTCAAACTCACAGTTTATGTTTTGTCGTATTGTACACGACAGTTGTATTAGTAAGTTGTATTTGTATTCTGTACTATGTATCTGACGACCCAAGATGGGTGATGTATACCTAATTTTGGGGGCGTCACAGCCAATATATTATTACTATCAATGGTGACTATAAAATTGTCAACAGTGCAGTTTAGTTTCTTCTGCTCACCCTGATGCAATTTTCACACCCTGATGCAATTTTCATACTCTTTCTCGATTTATCAACATTTTAGCTACTTTTGTTTCCTGTTATAATTTTCATTTATTATTTTCATGTTTTGATAGGTAAGTTTGCCCCCAAGTGCAGCGATAGTTTTTATTATTAATTATTTTACTATGATCAAGCTCTGTTGAGTGTAATTCCCAGAACGCCCTCTTTCTCGACATGCGCGTTGTGCCATCTTACGCCGCAATCACGTACTACTATCATTACGATTTCGTTCACGTCTAGCGCTTTGGGCCTTAATTTTAGAGGAAGCGAAATTTGCTACGGGAGCCTAAGATAGGAAGTGATGTGTGAAATAAGTTAAATAATTAGCAAACTTATATAATTTCACATCCCTAATAGAAATTGCATTAATCTACTGCAAGTAAACACAACGTAGCAATTTACGAAGGGGAAACAAAAAAATTAAGAAAATTAACTAAGAATCTATAATATGTAAGAATGGCTAAGGAAACTAATTCACAATTTGGACAAATTCATGTAGAGCTGCAAAATTCATGTAAGAATAGAGTCGTGTGTGCGTGAGAGAGCTGAGTAAGAGTGAGAGCGAGAGGTGAGGAACTCAAAAATATCACCGATAATATAGTGTATATCGCTCTAACCGAAATACCAACACGTTAGATAGCTAATAGATATGATGTGTTAAATAATTGTTATCAATACTTAAAGAACGATCAGTACAACATACCGATTGAGTAAACCAAATTTCTTTTCCAGTTGAGATGCCAATTTTTTGTTTCCCCTTCGTCGAAGATGGAGCGATACTTGGGTTGCTCAAGTGATTCACATTTGAATTTGCTTAGGAAGTACAAAATAAGGCATTAGGTTAGCATGTCCAAAAAGCATAAATTTTTAAAATCAAATTCATAATAAATATTACTTTCATAATAATACCACAACACAACAATTCTACTCAATGATGGTATGGAGTTGTGTGTGCGTGAGATGGAAGTGTAAGAGTGAGACTGAGACCGAGACTGGGGGGTGAGGAACTCAAAAATTTCACCGATAATTTAGTGTATAATGCTCTAATCGATATGTTGTGTTAATTGATTTTAATCAACAAATAAACAATTATTAGTACAACATACCGGCTGATTAAACCAATTTTCTTTCCCCTTCGTTGAAGATGGAATAACACGTAGGTTGTTCAAGTGATTCATATGTGAATTCTCCTAGGAAGTACAAAATAACATAACAACCCTTCGTACCATAAAATCCTATTTTTCCAATTTTCTTTCTTCACAAAACATATTTAATTCATTTACCCATAACTAGACCATTTTCATAAAAAATACCAAATCAGTTCCAAAAATATTTTTTTTCTGGAATTTAGCATAATATAGTCCCATATTGAACATATATTTTTCTCAGAATTTTTAAAAGTCATTTACTATTTTTCATATGGCCAAAATAGCCGAATATTTAGACATTTATCAAAAATTGTACTTTTGTCTAAAAATTCTGAAATTTACAGAGTATACTTCTATCATACACATGTACTCCCAATAAAAATTTCATCAATTTTGGAGTTAACCACAAGGAATTATAAGCTGTTACTTCTCAAATAGTCTTTTCTCATAAAATTCATAACTCTCAATCTATACATCCAAAAATCACCATTTTTGGATACAATCAAGAAAACTCATCAAAATATCATTTCAAATATTTCCAGAATTTTTGAAGATCAGAAAAATTACGAAACTGAAAATCATAACAACCCTTAAAATCCATTACTATTCCTTACTATCCCTTACCTCAAAAGAGCAGTACTTCTGGCTGGATATAGGATATGATGCTGAAGAAAACTTGCACTGATGAATAGCAACTTACCAAGTATCTAAAAACTCACAAAATATGCTTCATAATATAGAGAGAGAAAGAGAGAAAGCTTATGTTTCTGGTGTGATTTTCAATTCTAACTTAGCCCTCTATTTATAGAAAAATTTTGGTAGGTTTGACCTGCAACCTGATGGCTTTACCTGCTACTATTCCCACCCACCACATTTGAAATATAATTCAGCACATTTCTTCACCAACCACAAGTGGGGCCCATCAATTCTAGAATTTTCCACCAAAATGATAAACTCCAAAAATTCAACAATTTCTGAACCAGTCATCTCGTAAAATTCATAATAAATCATACGTTCATTTTTAACGGTTCAAAATTTGTGGACATATACTCAACTTATATATGTATAACATATCCAAAAATTACCACGATCCAACGGTCGGATTAAAAATTATAACCCCCGCAAAATATCTCAAAAACCCTGATTTTTAATACCTCCATTCCGACAAAAATACTGATAAAAACCTCAACATTAACTCCTTCATTTTTAACCACAAAAATATATCCCTCATTTATATCCACATAAAATAAATATTTTCTTATCATATAAATCAATAATTAATTATTCACAAATAATATTACAGAATCACATTTATGACAACCAGACCGTTCCCAGGAAAGAGGGGGCTTTCCAATAAGGATTTCTCCTTACTGGCGCGCAATTAGATGACCAAACCTCTCCTTAGACAGAACTTTCTAGACATTGTCAATAATGCTATCTAATAATACTATTCAAATAATATGAATTATTGATCTGATAATGGGAAATACTGTGCAGCAACAATTATTGAACAACAATAATACAAAATTTCAACGTAGCAATTATTGAATCAATAAAATAAAATATTGAACAGTAATTACTGTAACAATTATTGAGTAGTGCCTTCTTACGTAAGAATCAATAATTTCAAAAATACTGTGCAATACTGTGTGCTACTGTGCAATAACGCGTATTACTGTATTTTAATCACCGGGTATTCCAACAGTGTTAACGGTAATAACTACGCCGTTATTTGTAAAACTCAAATTTGTCGTTTTCTTCGCCCGACAGTTATTCTGTTATGGGGCCCACAAATAGCTGCGCCGTCGTACGAATATTCCCCGACAGAAAGAATATTCCACGACCTAAACGAATATTCCCCGACAACAATGATTATTTTATAACCACTTGTGTATTTTGAAAAATTTTCACATTTCACCCATAACTTTAACTTTTTATCAATTTAACCATTTACTGAATTGTAATTATAAGAAAAATTGAATACTTTTATTTCATAAAATTCGGGGTCTTACAATCTCCCCTCCTTATGAAATTTCGTCCTCGAAATTTACGTACCTGGTATTTCAAAGAATTGAGAATACATTCCTTTCATTTCAGATTTCATCTTCCCTGTCATCATAATTTCTCCATTGCTCATCTCCTGTATTTTAAATATCATTCTAGAATACAGCTTCAAAACAAGGGTTAATTTAACAAATTAACATATCACATAATATCCCGATATTATGACTGATCAACAAATAAGCTTAGGTAGGACACACTAGCGAAGGATTTACTCATCTCTCCCCTCCTAGTTATATTCCCCGATCTCCGCCAGAGACCATATCCCTAAGCTCTGATACCAAATGTAACGACCCCAAAATAGGTTCATTCCATCCAACCCATTTTGAGTCGCCAAAAACATGGTACAGAAAATAACTACAACTTTATTACAACAATTGTCGTGCAAAATACAACAACACATATGTTGTGAGTTTGGATACAAATATATACCAAATGTGACTCATATTCCAACCGTGGACATCACCTCACAATGACACCTTACATAAAGGTATAGTCAAAAACTGTTTTAGAAATTAGAATCTTTGGGAAGTGCTCAAGAAAACCTTCGTACATGGGAGACCACGCGTCTAGGTTATGATAGATATCATATGGCCACAGAATTATCCTTGGTTGACCCAATAGACCCCAAAGAAAAACGAGAAGATTACTATCATATTCTTCCCAATGGTGAGTCTTCTCTTGACTTATCATTATCTCCACTGTCTCTAATTGAGAATTATACTTCAAACAAACACCAAGATTATATAGGTAGTGCCCATAGATATACTCAGCAAGTGGATGAGCACAACCCTGTTTTATGATGACACGAGGTTGTATGTCATTAGACATCTTGTATGATAGTGACAAAACACCCTTCCAACGTTGGGTTCGCCTCACCCTATTTTCTTCACCAAATATAACTACTAAATGATGACCACCGTTCTATTCCCTTGTTACCCCCGCTCGACCCAGCTACACTCTTATTACCTGAAAGGAATTGTGAAGCAAAAGGGTGAGCACAACTAGCTCAGTAAAGAATATCATGACTAAAGATAATTCAATTATCAATAGCCTTCATCAACAATAAATCAGAGATTTAGAACATATGGTAAATGATAAAAATTTCAACCATAGTTGCAGCGGAACGAGCAATCCATTAGAAGAGTCAAATAGACTATAAAGTCTATTATCTTCTCCATGTTAAAAATCCACCAACAATATTTTATCCATGTAACATCACTCAACAGTTCCTTTCCACAATCATATGAATAACTCATAATCATAATTGTGATTCTAAATTTTTCTTCGCACCCAGGACGAAGAATATTTTCATCACCTGTCTTTACCTGAAACATCAAAGATCATGGTTATACCAAATCACAGTTCATGTTTATAATCATACTAACAAATCCATCTTTGCACTACGGGCCAAAGATATTCATCAACAAACCATCTTTGCACTACGGGCCAAAGATATTCAACAACAGTTCATCTTTGCACTACAGGCCAAAGATATTCAACAACAGGCCATCTTTGCACTACATGCCAAAGATATTCATCAATAATTCATATTTGCACTACAGGCCAAATATATTCATATCTCAAAGAAATATATAATCATTTCAGAATTTATATAAACAATAATTATAACCATGTTGATCAATTCACCTTTGCACTTAAGCTTAAGATATTCAATTATAAATTCAATGGTCATGATCATACCAGTCACAATTCAACTTTGCACTACAGGCCAAAGAGAACCCTAGTCATGATCATACCAATAATCTACCCATCTTTACACTCCAGTGAAAGAGTATTTCAACATCAGGGTTATAAAAATGTTATATATGATGATAAAAATAATATGATCAACATATAGTTTTAATCTCAAGAGTAATATTCGTAACTCATGAATAGTAACCCCGACACAAAAGATAGAAATTCTACAATAAAATTCATACCAATATTTCGGTATAATGATATTGAAAGAATAACATTACTTAAATTTATAAATAATTTATTTTAATTGTTTACACTTTACTAATTAATGCATTTAATCATCATAAAATGCCAACTCTTATAATTTCATCATCAATAATCAAAACCCTCATCAAAAATCTGCATATACCTCATATAGGATTCTCAAGCCATAAAATCCTATTTTTCCAATTTTCTTTCTTCACAAAACATATTTAATTCATTTACTCATAACTAGACCATTTTCATGAAAAATACCAAATCAGTTCCAAAAATATTTTTTTTCTGGAATTTAGCATAATATAGTCCCATATTGAACATATATTTTTCTCAGAATTTTTAAAAGTCATTTACTATTTTTCATATGGCCAAAATAGCCGAATATTTAGACATTTATCAAAAATTGTACTTTTGTCTAAAAATTCTGAAATTTACAGAGTATACTTCTATCATACACATGTACTCCCAATAAAAATTTCATCAATTTTGGAGTTAACCACAAGGAATTATAAGCTGTTACTTCTAAAATAGTCTTTTCTCATAAAATTCATAACTCTCAATCTATACATCCAAAAATCACCATTTTTGGACACAATCAAGAAAACTCATCAAAATATCATTTCAAATTTTTCCAGAATTTTTGAAGATAAGAAAAATTACGAAACTGAAAATCATAACAACCCTTAAAATCCATTACTATTCCTTACTATCCCTTACCTCAAAAGAGCAGTACTTCTGGCTGGATATAGGATATGATGCTGAAGAAAACTTGCACTGATGAATAGCAACTCACCAAGTATCTAAAAACTCACAAAATATGCTTCATAATATAGAGAGAGAAAGAGAGAAAGCTTATGTTTCTGGTGTGATTTTCAATTCTAACTTAGCCCTCTATTTATAGAAAAATTTTGGTAGGTTTGACCTGCAACCTGATGGCTTTACCTGCTACTATTCCCACCCACCACATTTGAAATATAATTCAGCACATTTCTTCACCAACCACAAGTGGGGCCCACCAATTCTAGAATTTTCCACCAAAATGATAAACTCCAAAAATTCAACAATTTCTGAACCAGTCATCTCGTAAAATTCATAATAAATCATACGTTCATTTTTAACGGTTCAAAATTTGTGGACATATACTCAACTTATATATGTATAACATATCCAAAAATTACCACGATCCAACGGTCGGATTAAAAATTATAACCCCCGCAAAATATCTCAAAAACCCTGATTTTTAATACCTCCATTCCGACAAAAATACTGATAAAAACCTCAACATTAACTCCTTCATTTTTAACCACAAAAATATATCCCTCATTTATATCCACATAAAATAAATATTTTCTTATCATATAAATCAATAATTAATTATTCACAAATAATATTACAGAATCACATTTATGACAACCAGGCCGTTCCCAGGAAAGAGGGGGCTTTCCAATAAGGATTTCTCCTTACTGGCGCGCAATTAGATGACCAAACCTCTCCTTAGACAGAACTTTCTAGACATTGTCAATAATGCTATCTAATAATACTATTCAAATAATATGAATTATTGATCTGATAATGGGAAATACTGTGCAGCAACAATTATTGAACAACAATAATACAAAATTTCAACGTAGCAATTATTGAATCAATAAAATAAAATATTGAACAGTAATTACTGTAACAATTATTGAGTAGTGCCTTCTTACGTAAGAATCAATAATTTCAAAAATACTGTGCAATACTGTGTGCTACTGTGCAATAACGCGTATTACTGTATTTTAATCACCGGGTATTCCAACAGTGTTAACGGTAACAACTACGCCGTTATTTGTAAAAACTCAAATTTGTCGTTTTCTTCGCCCGACAGTTATTCTGTTATGGGGCCCACAAATAGCTGCGCCGTCGTACGAATATTCCCCGACAGAAAGAATATTCCACGACCAAACGAATATTCCCCGACAACAATGATTATTTTATAACCACTTGTGTATTTTGAAAAATTTTCACATTTCACCCATAACTTTAACTTTTTATCAATTTAACCATTTACTGAATTGTAATTATAAGAAAAATTGAATACTTTTATTTCATAAAATTCGGGGTCTTACAATCTCCCCTCCTTATGAAATTTCGTCCTCGAAATTTACGTACCTGGTATTTCAAAGAATTGAGAATACATTCCTTTCATTTCAGATTTCATCTTCCCTGTCATCATAATTTCTCCATTGCTCATCTCCTGTATTTTAAATATCATTCTAGAATACAGCTTCAAAACAAGGGTTAATTTAACAAATTAACATATCACATAATATCCCGATATTATGACTGATCAACAAATAAGCTTAGGTAGGACACACTAGCGAAGGATTTACTCATCTCTCCCCTCCTAGTTATATTCCCCGATCTCCGCCAGAGACCATATCCCTAAGCTCTGATACCAAATGTAACGACCCCAAAATAGGTTCATTCCATCCAACCCATTTTGAGTCGCCAAAAACATGGTACAGAAAATAACTACAACTTTATTACAACAATTGTCGTGCAAAATACAACAACACATATGCTGTGAGTTTGGATACAAATATATACCAAATGTGACTCATATTCCAACCGTGGACATCACCTCACAATGACACCTTACATAAAGGTATAGTCAAAAACTGTTTTAGAAATTAGAATCTTTGGGAAGTGCTCAAGAAAACCTTCGTACATGGGAGGCCACGCGTCTAGGTTATGATAGATATCATATGGCCACAGAATTATCCTTGGTTGACCCAATAGACCCCAAAGAAAAACGAGAAGATTACTATCATATTCTTCCCAATGGTGAGTCTTCTCTTGACTTATCATTATCTCCACTGTCTCTAATTGAGAATTATACTTCAAACAAACACCAAGATTATATAGGTAGTGCCCATAGATATACTCAGCAAGTGGATGAGCACAACCCTGTCTTATGATGACACGAGGTTGTATGTCATTAGACATCTTGTATGATAGTGACAAAACACCCTTCCAACGTTGGGTTCGCCTCACCCTATTTTCTTCACCAAATATAACTACTAAATGATGACCACCGTTCTATTCCCTTGTTACCCCCGCTCGACCCAGCTACACTCTTATTACCTGAAAGGAATTGTGAAGCAAAAGGGTGAGCACAACTAGCTCAGTAAAGAATATCATGACTAAAGATAATTCAATTATCAATAGCCTTCATCAACAATAAATCAGAGATTTAGAACATATGGTAAATGATAAAAATTTCAACCATAGTTGCAGCGGAACGAGCAATCCATTAGAAGAGTCAAATAGACTATAAAGTCTATTATCTTCTCCATGTTAAAAATCCACCAACAATATTTTATCCATGTAACATCACTCAACAGTTCCTTTCCACAATCATATGAATAACTCATAATCATAATTGTGATTCTAAATTTTTCTTCGCACCCAGGACGAAGAATATTTTCATCACCTGTCTTTACCTGAAACATCAAAGATCATGGTTATACCAAATCACAGTTCCTGTTTATAATCATACTAACAAATCCATCTTTGCACTACGGGCCAAAGATATTCATCAACAAACCATCTTTGCACTACGGGCCAAAGATATTCAACAACAGTTCATCTTTGCACTACAGGCCAAAGATATTCAACAACAGTTCATCTTTGCACTACAGGCCAAAGATATTCATCAACAGGCCATCTTTGCACTACATGCCAAAGATATTCATCAACAATTCATATTTGCACTACAGGCCAAATATATTCATATCTCAAAGAAATATATAATCATTTCAGAATTTATATAAACAATAATTATAACCATGTTGATCAATTCACCTTTGCACTTAAGCTTAAGATATTCAATTATAAATTCAATGGTCATGATCATACCAGTCACAATTCAACTTTGCACTACAGGCCAAAGAGAACCCTAGTCATGATCATACCAATAATCTACCCATCTTTACACTCCAGTGAAAGAGAATTTCAACATCAGGGTTATAAAAATGTTATATATGATGATAAAAATAATATGATCAACATATAGTTTTAATCTCAAGAGTAATATTCGTAACTCATGAATAGTAACCCCGACACAAAAGATAGAAATTCTACAATAAAATTCATACCAATATTTCGGTATAATGATATTGAAAGAATAACATTACTTAAATTTATAAACAATTTATTTTAATTGTTTACACTTTACTAATTAATGCATTTAATCATCATAAAATGCCAACTCTTACAATTTCATCATCAATAATCAAAACCCTCATCAAAAATCTGCATATACCTCATATAGGATTCTCAAGCTATAAAATCCTATTTTTCCAATTTTCTTTCTTCACAAAACATATTTAATTTATTTACTCATAACTAGACCATTTTCATGAAAAATACCAAATCAGTTCCAAAAATATTTTTTTTCTGGAATTTAGCATAATATAGTCCCATAGTGAACATATATTTTTCTCAGAATTTTTAAAAGTCATTTACTATTTTTCATATGGCCAAAATAGCCGAATATTTAGACATTTATCAAAAATTATACTTTTGTCTAAAAATTCTGAAATTTACAGAGTATACTTCTATCATATACATGTACTCCCAATAAAAATTTCATCAATTTTGGAGTTAACCACAAGGAATTATAAGCTGTTACTTTTAAAATAGTCTTTTCTCATAAAATTCATAACTCTCAATCTATACATCCAAAAATCACCATTTTTGGACACAATCAAGAAAACTCATCAAAATATCATTTCAAATTTTTCCAGAATTTTTGAAGATCAGAAAAATTACGAAACTGAAAATCATAACAACCCTTAAAATCCATTACTATTCCTTACTATCCCTTACCTCAAAAGAGCAGTACTTCTGACTGGATATAGGATATGATGCTGAAGAAAACTTGCACTGATGAATAGCAACTCACCAAGTATCTAAAAACTCACAAAATATGCTTCATAATATAGAGAGAGAAAGAGAGAAAGCTTATGTTTCTGGTGTGATTTTCAATTCTAACTTAGCCCTCTATTTATAGGAAAATTTTGGTAGGTTTGACCTGCAACCTGATGGCTTTACCTGCTACTATTCCCACCCACCACATTTGAAATATAATTCAGCACATTTCTTCACCAACCACAAGTGGGGCCCACCAATTCTAGAATTTTCCACCAAAATGATAAACTCCAAAAATTCAACAATTTCTGAACCAGTCATCTCGTAAAATTCATAATAAATCATACGTTCATTTTTAACGGTTCAAAATTTGTGGACATATACTCAACTTATATATGTATAACATATCCAAAAATTACCACGATCCAACGGTCGGATTAAAAATTATAACCCCCGCAAAATATCTCAAAAACCCTGATTTTTAATACCTCCATTCCGACAAAAATACTGATAAAAACCTCAACATTAACTCCTTCATTTTTAACCACAAAAATATATCCCTCATTTATATCCACATAAAATAAATATTTTCTTATCATATGAATCAATAATTAATTATTCACAAATAATATTACAGAATCACATTTATGACAACCAGACCGTTCCCAGGAAAGAGGGGGCTTTCCAATAAGGATTTCTCCTTACTGGCGCGCAATTAGATGACCAAACCTCTCCTTAGACAGAACTTTCTAGACATTGTCAATAATGCTATCTAATAATACTATTCAAATAATATGAATTATTGATCTGATAATGGGAAATACTGTGCAGCAACAATTATTGAACAACAATAATACAAAATTTCAACGTAGCAATTATTGAATCAATAAAATAAAATATTGAACAGTAATTACTGTAACAATTATTGAGTAGTGCCTTCTTACGTAAGAATCAATAATTTCAAAAATACTGTGCAATACTGTGTGCTACTGTGCAATAACGCGTATTACTGTATTTTAATCACCGGGTATTCCAACAGTGTTAACGGTAACAACTACGCCGTTATTTGTAAAACTCAAATTTGTCGTTTTCTTCGCCCGACAGTTATTCTGTTATGGGGCCCACAAATAGCTGCGCCGTCGTACGAATATTCCCCGACAGAAAGAATATTCCACGACCAAACGAATATTCCCCGACAACAATGATTATTTTATAACCACTTGTGTATTTTGAAAAATTTTCACATTTCACCCATAACTTTAACTTTTTATCAATTTAACCATTTACTGAATTGTAATTATAAGAAAAATTGAATACTTTTATTTCATAAAATTCGGGGTCTTACAATCTCCCCTCCTTATGAAATTTCGTCCTCGAAATTTACGTACCTGGTATTTCAAAGAATTGAGAATACATTCCTTTCATTTCAGATTTCATCTTCCCTGTCATCATAATTTCTCCATTGCTCATCTCCTGTATTTTAAATATCATTCTAGAATACAGCTTCAAAACAAGGGTTAATTTAACAAATTAACATATCACATAATATCCCGATATTATGACTGATCAACAAATAAGCTTAGGTAGGACACACTAGCGAAGGATTTACTCATCTCTCCCCTCCTAGTTATATTCCCCGATCTCCGCCAGAGACCATATCCCTAAGCTCTGATACCAAATGTAACGACCCCAAAATAGGTTCATTCCATCCAACCCATTTTGAGTCGCCAAAACATGGTACAGAAAATAACTACAACTTTATTACAACAATTGTCGTGCAAAATACAACAACACATATGTTGTGAGTTTGGATACAAATATATACCAAATGTGACTCATATTCCAACCGTGGACATCACCTCACAATGACACCTTACATAAAGGTATAGTCAAAAACTGTTTTAGAAATTAGAATCTTTGGGAAGTGCTCAAGAAAACCTTCGTACATGGGAGACCACGCGTCTAGGTTATGATAGATATCATATGGCCACAGAATTATCCTTGGTTGACCCAATAGACCCCAAAGAAAAACGAGAAGATTACTATCATATTCTTCCCAATGGTGAGTCTTCTCTTGACTTATCATTATCTCCACTGTCTCTAATTGAGAATTATACTTCAAACAAACACCAAGATTATATAGGTAGTGCCCATAGATATACTCAGCAAGTGGATGAGCACAACCCTGTCTTATGATGACACGAGGTTGTATGTCATTAGACATCTTGTATGATAGTGACAAAACACCCTTCCAACGTTGGGTTCGCCTCACCCTATTTTCTTCACCAAATATAACTACTAAATGATGACCACCGTTCTATTCCCTTGTTACCCCCGCTCGACCCAGCTACACTCTTATTACCTGAAAGGAATTGTGAAGCAAAAGGGTGAGCACAACTAGCTCAGTAAAGAATATCATGACTAAAGATAATTCAATTATCAATAGCCTTCATCAACAATAAATCAGAGATTTAGAACATATGGTAAATGATAAAAATTTCAACCATAGTTGCAGCGGAACGAGCAATCCATTAGAAGAGTCAAATAGACTATAAAGTCTATTATCTTCTCCATGTTAAAAATCCACCAACAATATTTTATCCATGTAACATCACTCAACAGTTCCTTTCCACAATCATATGAATAACTCATAATCATAATTGTGATTCTAAATTTTTCTTCGCACCCAGGACGAAGAATATTTTCATCACCTGTCTTTACTTGAAACATCAAAGATCATGGTTATACTAAATCACAGTTCATGTTTATAATCATACTAACAAATCCATCTTTGCACTACGGGCCAAAGATATTCATCAACAAACCATCTTTGCACTACGGGCCAAAGATATTCAACAACAGTTCATCTTTGCACTACAGGCCAAAGATATTCAACAACAGTTCATCTTTGCACTACAGGCCAAAGATATTCATCAACAGGCCATCTTTGCACTACATGCCAAAGATATTCATCAATAATTCATATTTGCACTACAGGCCAAATATATTCATATCTCAAAGAAATATATAATCATTTCAGAATTTATATAAACAATAATTATAACCATGTTGATCAATTCACCTTTGCACTTAAGCTTAAGATATTCAATTATAAATTCAATGGTCATGATCATACCAGTCACAATTCAACTTTGCACTACAGGCCAAAGAGAACCCTAGTCATGATCATACCAATAATCTACCCATCTTTACACTCCAGTGAAAGAGTATTTCAACATCAGGGTTATAAAAATGTTATATATGATGATAAAAATAATATGATCAACATATAGTTTTAATCTCAAGAGTAATATTCGTAACTCATGAATAGTAACCCCGACACAAAAGATAGAAATTCTACAATAAAATTCATACCAATATTTCGGTATAATGATATTGAAAGAATAACATTACTTAAATTTATAAACAATTTATTTTAATTGTTTACACTTTACTAATTAATGCATTTAATCATCATAAAATGCCAACTCTTATAATTTCATCATCAATAATCAAAACCCTCATCAAAAATCTGCATATACCTCATATAGGATTCTCAAGCCATAAAATCCTATTTTTCTAATTTTTTTTCTTCACAAAACATATTTAATTCATTTACCCATAACTAGACCATTTTCATGAAAAATACCAAATCAGTTCCAAAAATATTTTTTTTCTGGAATTTAGCATAATATAGTCCCATATTGAACATATATTTTTCTCAGAATTTTTAAAAGTCATTTACTATTTTTCATATGGCCAAAATAGCCGAATATTTAGACATTTATCAAAAATTATACTTTTGTCTAAAAATTCTGAAATTTACAGAGTATACTTCTATCATACACATGTACTCCCAATAAAAATTTCATCAATTTTGAAGTTAACCACAAGGAATTATAAGCTGTTACTTCTCAAATAGTCTTTTCTCATAAAATTCATAACTCTCAATCTATACATCCAAAAATCACCATTTTTGGATACAATCAAGAAAACTCATCAAAATATCATTTCAAATTTTTCCAGAATTTTTGAAGATCAGAAAAATTACGAAACTGAAAATCATAACAACCCTTAAAATCCATTACTATTCCTTACTATCCCTTACCTCAAAAGAGCAGTACTTCTGGCTGGATATAGGATATGATGCTGAAGAAAACTTGCACTGATGAATAGCAACTCACCAAGTATCTAAAAACTCACAAAATATGCTTCATAATATAGAGAGAGAAAGAGAGAAAGCTTATGTTTCTGGTGTGATTTTCAATTCTAACTTAGCCCTCTATTTATAGGAAAATTTTGGTAGGTTTGACCTGCAACCTGATGGCTTTACCTGCTACTATTCCCACCCACCACATTTGAAATATAATTCAGCACATTTCTTCACCAACCACAAGTGGGGCCCATCAATTCTAGAATTTTCCACCAAAATGATAAACTCCAAAAATTCAACAATTTCTGAACCAGTCATCTCGTAAAATTCATAATAAATCATACGTTCATTTTTAACGGTTCAAAATTTGTGGACATATACTCAACTTATATATGTATAACATATCCAAAAATTACCACGATCCAACGGTCGGATTAAAAATTATAACCCCCGCAAAATATCTCAAAAACCCTGATTTTTAATACCTCCATTCCGACAAAAATACTGATAAAAACCTCAACATTAACTCCTTCATTTTTAACCACAAAAATATATCCCTCATTTATATCCACATAAAATAAATATTTTCTTATCATATAAATCAATAATTAATTATTCACAAATAATATTACAGAATCACATTTATGACAACCAGACCGTTCCCAGGAAAGAGGGGGCTTTCCAATAAGGATTTCTCCTTACTGGCGCGCAATTAGATGACCAAACCTCTCCTTAGACAGAACTTTCTAGACATTGTCAATAATGCTATCTAATAATACTATTCAAATAATATGAATTATTGATCTGATAATGGGAAATACTGTGCAGCAACAATTATTGAACAACAATAATACAAAATTTCAACGTAGCAATTATTGAATCAATAAAATAAAATATTGAACAGTAATTACTGTAACAATTATTGAGTAGTGCCTTCTTACGTAAGAATCAATAATTTCAAAAATACTGTGCAATACTGTGTGCTACTGTGCAATAACGCGTATTACTGTATTTTAATCACCGGGTATTCCAACAGTGTTAACGGTAATAACTACGCCGTTATTTGTAAAACTCAAATTTGTCGTTTTCTTCGCCCGACAGTTATTCTGTTATGGGGCCCACAAATAGCTGCGCCGTCGTACGAATATTCCCCGACAGAAAGAATATTCCACGACCTAAACGAATATTCCCCGACAACAATGATTATTTTATAACCACTTGTGTATTTTGAAAAATTTTTACATTTCACCCATAACTTTAACTTTTTATCAATTTAACCATTTACTGAATTGTAATTATAAGAAAAATTGAATACTTTTATTTCATAAAATTCGGGGTCTTACAATCTCCCCTCCTTATGAAATTTCGTCCTCGAAATTTACGTACCTGGTATTTCAAAGAATTGAGAATACATTCCTTTCATTTCAGATTTCATCTTCCCTGTCATCATAATTTCTCCATTGCTCATCTCCTGTATTTTAAATATCATTCTAGAATACAGCTTCAAAACAAGGGTTAATTTAACAAATTAACATATCACATAATATCCCGATATTATGACTGATCAACAAATAAGCTTAGGTAGGACACACTAGCGAAGGATTTACTCATCTCTCCCCTCCTAGTTATATTCCCCGATCTCCGCCAGAGACCATATCCCTAAGCTCTGATACCAAATGTAACGACCCCAAAATAGGTTCATTCCATCCAACCCATTTTGAGTCGCCAAAAACATGGTACAGAAAATAACTACAACTTTATTACAACAATTGTCGTGCAAAATACAACAACACATATGTTGTGAGTTTGGATACAAATATATACCAAATGTGACTCATATTCCAACCGTGGACATCACCTCACAATGACACCTTACATAAAGGTATAGTCAAAAACTGTTTTAGAAATTAGAATCTTTGGGAAGTGCTCAAGAAAACCTTCGTACATGGGAGACCACGCGTCTAGGTTATGATAGATATCATATGGCCACAGAATTATCCTTGGTTGACCCAATAGACCCCAAAGAAAAACGAGAAGATTACTATCATATTCTTCCCAATGGTGAGTCTTCTCTTGACTTATCATTATCTCCACTGTCTCTAATTGAGAATTATACTTCAAACAAACACCAAGATTATATAGGTAGTGCCCATAGATATACTCAGCAAGTGGATGAGCACAACCCTGTCTTATGATGACACGAGGTTGTATGTCATTAGACATCTTGTATGATAGTGACAAAACACCCTTCCAACGTTGGGTTCGCCTCACCCTATTTTCTTCACCAAATATAACTACTAAATGATGACCACCGTTCTATTCCCTTGTTACCCCCGCTCGACCCAGCTACACTCTTATTACCTGAAAGGAATTGTGAAGCAAAAGGGTGAGCACAACTAGCTCAGTAAAGAATATCATGACTAAAGATAATTCAATTATCAATAGCCTTCATCAACAATAAATCAGAGATTTAGAACATATGGTAAATGATAAAAATTTCAACCATAGTTGCAGCGGAACGAGCAATCCATTAGAAGAGTCAAATAGACTATAAAGTCTATTATCTTCTCCATGTTAAAAATCCACCAACAATATTTTATCCATGTAACATCACTCAACAGTTCCTTTCCACAATCATATGAATAACTCATAATCATAATTGTGATTCTAAATTTTTCTTCGCACCCAGGACGCAGAATATTTTCATCACCTGTCTTTACTTGAAACATCAAAGATCATGGTTATACCAAATCACAGTTCATGTTTATAATCATACTAACAAATCCATCTTTGCACTACGGGCCAAAGATATTCATCAACAAACCATCTTTGCACTACGGGCCAAAGATATTCAACAACAGTTCATCTTTGCACTACAGGCCAAAGATATTCAACAACAGTTCATCTTTGCACTACAGGCCAAAGATATTCATCAACAGGCCATCTTTGCACTACATGCCAAAGATATTCATCAATAATTCATATTTGCACTACAGGCCAAATATATTCATATCTCAAAGAAATATATAATCATTTCAGAATTTATATAAACAATAATTATAACCATGCTGATCAATTCACCTTTGCACTTAAGCTTAAGATATTCAATTATAAATTCAATGGTCATGATCATACCAGTCACAATTCAACTTTGCACTACAGGCCAAAGAGAACCCTAGTCATGATCATACCAATAATCTACCCATCTTTACACTCCAGTGAAAGAGTATTTCAACATCAGGGTTATAAAAATGTTATATATGATGATAAAAATAATATGATCAACATATAGTTTTAATCTCAAGAGTAATATTCGTAACTCATGAATAGTAACCCCGACACAAAAGATAGAAATTCTACAATAAAATTCATACCAATATTTCGGTATAATGATATTGAAAGAATAACATTACTTAAATTTATAAACAATTTATTTTAATTGTTTACACTTTACTAATTAATGCATTTAATCATCATAAAATGCCAACTCTTACAATTTCATCATCAATAATCAAAACCCTCATCAAAAATCTGCATATACCTCATATAGGATTCTCAAGCCATAAAATCCTATTTTTCCAATTTTCTTTCTTCACAAAACATATTTAATTCATTTACCCATAACTAGACCATTTTCATGAAAAATACCAAATCAGTTCCAAAAATATTTTTTTTCTGGAATTTAGCATAATATAGTCCCATATTGAACATATATTTTTCTCAGAATTTTTAAAAGTCATTTACTATTTTTCATATGGCCAAAATAGCCGAATATTTAGACATTTATCAAAAATTGTACTTTTGTCTAAAAATTCTGAAATTTACAGAGTATACTTCTATCATACACATGTACTCCCAATAAAAATTTCATCAATTTTGGAGTTAACCACAAGGAATTATAAGCTGTTACTTCTCAAATAGTCTTTTCTCATAAAATTCATAACTCTCAATCTATACATCCAAAAATCACCATTTTTGGATACAATCAAGAAAACTCATCAAAATATCATTTCAAATTTTTCCAGAATTTTTGAAGATCAGAAAAATTACGAAACTAAAAATCATAACAACCCTTAAAATCCATTACTATCCCTTACTATCCCTTACCTCAAAAGAGCAGTACTTCTGGCTGGATATAGGATATGATGCTGAAGAAAACTTGCACTGATGAATAGCAACTCACCAAGTATCTAAAAACTCACAAAATATGCTTCATAATATAGAGAGAGAAAGAGAGAAAGCTTATGTTTCTGGTGTGATTTTCAATTCTAACTTAGCCCTCTATTTATAGAAAAATTTTGGTAGGTTTGACCTGCAACCTGATGGCTTTACCTGCTACTATTCCCACCCACCACATTTGAAATATAATTCAGCACATTTCTTCACCAACCACAAGTGGGGCCCATCAATTCTAGAATTTTCCACCAAAATGATAAACTCCAAAAATTCAACAATTTCTGAACCAGTCATCTCGTAAAATTCATAATAAATCATACGTTCATTTTTAACGGTTCAAAATTTGTGGACATATACTCAACTTATATATGTATAACATATCCAAAAATTACCACGATCCAACGGTCGGATTAAAAATTATAACCCCCGCAAAATATCTCAAAAACCCTGATTTTTAATACCTCCATTCCGACAAAAATACTGATAAAAACCTCAACATTAACTCCTTCATTTTTAACCACAAAAATATATCCCTCATTTATATCCACATAAAATAAATATTTTCTTATCATATAAATCAATAATTAATTATTCACAAATAATATTACAGAATCACATTTATGACAACCAGACCGTTCCCAGGAAAGAGGGGGCTTTCCAATAAGGATTTCTCCTTACTGGCGCGCAATTAGATGACCAAACCTCTCCTTAGACAGAACTTTCTAGACATTGTCAATAATGCTATCTAATAATACTATTCAAATAATATGAATTATTGATCTGATAATGGGAAATACTGTGCAGCAACAATTATTGAACAACAATAATACAAAATTTCAACGTAGCAATTATTGAATCAATAAAATAAAATATTGAACAGTAATTACTGTAACAATTATTGAGTAGTGCCTTCTTACGTAAGAATCAATAATTTCAAAAATACTGTGCAATACTGTGTGCTACTGTGCAATAACGCGTATTACTGTATTTTAATCACCGGGTATTCCAACAGTGTTAACGGTAATAACTACGCCGTTATTTGTAAAACTCAAATTTGTCGTTTTCTTCGCCCGACAGTTATTCTGTTATGGGGCCCACAAATAGCTGCGCCGTCGTACGAATATTCCCCGACAGAAAGAATATTCCACGACCTAAACGAATATTCCCCGACAACAATGATTATTTTATAACCACTTGTGTATTTTGAAAAATTTTCACATTTCACCTATAACTTTAACTTTTTATCAATTTAACCATTTACTGAATTGTAATTATAAGAAAAATTGAATACTTTTATTTCATAAAATTCGGGGTCTTACAATCTCCCCTCCTTATGAAATTTCGTCCTCGAAATTTACGTACCTGGTATTTCAAAGAATTGAGAATACATTCCTTTCATTTCAGATTTCATCTTCCCTGTCATCATAATTTCTCCATTGCTCATCTCCTGTATTTTAAATATCATTCTAGAATACAGCTTCAAAACAAGGGTTAATTTAACAAATTAACATATCACATAATATCCCGATATTATGACTGATCAACAAATAAGCTTAGGTAGGACACACTAGCGAAGGATTTACTCATCTCTCCCCTCCTAGTTATATTCCCCGATCTCCGCCAGAGACCATATCCCTAAGCTCTGATACCAAATGTAACGACCCCAAAATAGGTTCATTCCATCCAACCCATTTTGAGTCGCCAAAAACATGGTACAGAAAATTACTACAACTTTATTACAACAATTGTCGTGCAAAATACAACAACACATATGTTGTGAGTTTGGATACAAATATATACCAAATGTGACTCATATTCCAACCGTGGACATCACCTCACAATGACACCTTACATAAAGGTATAGTCAAAAACTGTTTTAGAAATTAGAATCTTTGGGAAGTGCTCAAGAAAACCTTCGTACATGGGAGACCACGCGTCTAGGTTATGATAGATATCATATGGCCACAGAATTATCCTTGGTTGACCCAATAGACCCCAAAGAAAAACGAGAAGATTACTATCATATTCTTCCCAATGGTGAGTCTTCTCTTGACTTATCATTATCTCCACTGTCTCTAATTGAGAATTATACTTCAAACAAACACCAAGATTATATAGGTAGTGCCCATAGATATACTCAGCAAGTGGATGAGCACAACCCTGTCTTATGATGACACGAGGTTGTATGTCATTAGACATCTTGTATGATAGTGACAAAACACCCTTCCAACGTTGGGTTCGCCTCACCCTATTTTCTTCACCAAATATAACTACTAAATGATGACCACCGTTCTATTCCCTTGTTACCCCCGCTCGACCCAGCTACACTCTTATTACCTGAAAGGAATTGTGAAGCAAAAGGGTGAGCACAACTAGCTCAGTAAAGAATATCATGACTAAAGATAATTCAATTATCAATAGCCTTCATCAACAATAAATCAGAGATTTAGAACATATGGTAAATGATAAAAATTTCAACCATAGTTGCAGCGGAACGAGCAATCCATTAGAAGAGTCAAATAGACTATAAAGTCTATTATCTTCTCCATGTTAAAAATCCACCAACAATATTTTATCCATGTAACATCACTCAACAGTTCCTTTCCACAATCATATGAATAACTCATAATCATAATTGTGATTCTAAATTTTTCTTCGCACCCAGGACGCAGAATATTTTCATCACCTGTCTTTACTTGAAACATCAAAGATCATGGTTATACCAAATCACAGTTCATGTTTATAATCATACTAACAAATCCATCTTTGCACTACGGGCCAAAGATATTCATCAACAAACCATCTTTGCACTACGGGCCAAAGATATTCAACAACAGTTCATCTTTGCACTACAGGCCAAAGATATTCAACAACAGTTCATCTTTGCACTACAGGCCAAAGATATTCATCAACAGGCCATCTTTGCACTACATGCCAAAGATATTCATCAATAATTCATATTTGCACTACAGGCCAAATATATTCATATCTCAAAGAAATATATAATCATTTCAGAATTTATATAAACAATAATTATAACCATGCTGATCAATTCACCTTTGCACTTAAGCTTAAGATATTCAATTATAAATTCAATGGTCATGATCATACCAGTCACAATTCAACTTTGCACTACAGGCCAAAGAGAACCCTAGTCATGATCATACCAATAATCTACCCATCTTTACACTCCAGTGAAAGAGTATTTCAACATCAGGGTTATAAAAATGTTATATATGATGATAAAAATAATATGATCAACATATAGTTTTAATCTCAAGAGTAATATTCGTAACTCATGAATAGTAACCCCGACACAAAAGATAGAAATTCTACAATAAAATTCATACCAATATTTCGGTATAATGATATTGAAAGAATAACATTACTTAAATTTATAAACAATTTATTTTAATTGTTTACACTTTACTAATTAATGCATTTAATCATCATAAAATGCCAACTCTTATAATTTCATCATCAATAATCAAAACCCTCATCAAAAATCTGCATATACCTCATATAGGATTCTCAAGCCATAAAATCCTATTTTTCCAATTTTCTTTCTTCACAAAACATATTTAATTCATTTACCCATAACTAGACCATTTTCATGAAAAATACCAAATCAGTTCCAAAAATATTTTTTTTCTGGAATTTAGCATAATATAGTCCCATATTGAACATATATTTTTCTCAGAATTTTTAAAAGTCATTTACTATTTTTCATATGGCCAAAATAGCCGAATATTTAGACATTTATCAAAAATTGTACTTTTGTCTAAAAATTCTGAAATTTACAGAGTATACTTCTATCATACACATGTACTCCCAATAAAAATTTCATCAATTTTGGAGTTAACCACAAGGAATTATAAGCTGTTACTTCTCAAATAGTCTTTTCTCATAAAATTCATAACTCTCAATCTATACATCCAAAAATCACCATTTTTGGATACAATCAAGAAAACTCATCAAAATATCATTTCAAATTTTTCCAGAATTTTTGAAGATCAGAAAAATTACGAAACTGAAAATCATAACAACCCTTAAAATCCATTACTATCCCTTACCTCAAAAGAGCAGTACTTCTGGCTGGATATAGGATATGATGCTGAAGAAAACTTGCACTGATGAATAGCAACTCACCAAGTATCTAAAAACTCACAAAATATGCTTCATAATATAGAGAGAGAAAGAGAGAAAGCTTATGTTTCTGGTGTGATTTTCAATTCTAACTTAGCCCTCTATTTATAGAAAATTTTGGTAGGTTTGACCTGCAACCTGATGGCTTTACCTGCTACTATTCCCACCCACCACATTTGAAATATAATTCAGCACATTTCTTCACCAACCACAAGTGGGGCCCATCAATTCTAGAATTTTCCACCAAAATGATAAACTCCAAAAATTCAACAATTTCTGAACCAGTCATCTCGTAAAATTCATGATAAATCATACGTTCATTTTTAACGGTTCAAAATTTGTGGACATATACTCAACTTATATATGTATAACATATCCAAAAATTACCACGATCCAACGGTCGGATTAAAAATTATAACCCCCGCAAAATATCTCAAAAACCTGATTTTTAATACCTCCATTCCGACAAAAATACTGATAAAAACCTCAACATTAACTCCTTCATTTTTAACCACATAAAATAAATATTTTCTTATCATATAAATCAATAATTAATTATTCACAAATAATATTACAGAATCACATTTATGACAACCAGATTCCCGTTCCCAATAAGGCTTTCCATTTCTCCTTCCTGGCGCGCAATTAGATGACCAAACCTCTCCTTAGACAGAACTTTCTAGACATTGTCAATAATGCTATCTAATAATACTATTCAAATAATATGAATTATTGATCTGATAATGGGAAATACTGTGCAGCAACAATTATTGAACAACAATAATACAAAATTTCAACGTAGGAATTATTGAATCAATAAAATAAAATATTGAACAGTAATTACTGTAACAATTATTGAGTAGTGCCTTCTTACGTAAGAATCAATAATTTCAAAAATACTGTGCAATACTGTGTGCTACTGTGCAATAACGCGTATTACTGTATTTTAATCACCGGGTATTCCAACAGTGTTAACGGTAATAACTACGCCGTTATTTGTAAAACTCAAATTTGTCGTTTTCTTCGCCAGACAGTTATTCTGTTATGGGGCCCACAAATAGCTGCGCCGTCGTACGAATATTCCCCGACAGAAAGAATATTCCACGACCTAAACGAATATTCCCCGACAACAATGATTATTTTATAACCACTTGTGTATTTTGAAAAATTTTCACATTTCACCCATAACTTTAACTTTTTATCAATTTAACCATTTACTGAATTGTAATTATAAGAAAAATTGAATACTTTTATTTCATAAAATTCGGGGTCTTACAATCTCCCCTCCTTATGAAATTTCGTCCTCGAAATTTACGTACCTGGTATTTCAAAGAATTGAGAATACATTCCTTTCATTTCAGATTTCATCTTCCCTGTCATCATAATTTCTCCATTGCTCATCTCCTGTATTTTAAATATCATTCTAGAATACAGCTTCAAAACAAGGGTTATTTTAACAAATTAACATATCACATAATATCCCGATATTATGACTGATCAACAAATAAGCTTAGGTAGGACACACCAGCGAAGGATTTACTCATCTCTCCCCTCCTAGTTATATTCCCCGATCTCCGCCAGAGACCATATCCCTAAGCTCTGATACCAAATGTAACGACCCCAAAATAGGTTCATTCCATCCAACCCATTTTGAGTCGCCAAAAACATGGTACAGAAAATAACTACAACTTTATTACAACAATTGTCGTGCAAAATACAACAACACATATGTTGTGAGTTTGGATACAAATATATACCAAATGTGACTCATATTCCAACCGTGGACATCACCTCACAATGACACCTTACATAAAGGTATAGTCAAAAACTGTTTTAGAAATTAGAATCTTTGGGAAGTGCTCAAGAAAACCTTCGTACATGGGAGACCACGCGTCTAGGTTATGATAGATATCATATGGCCACAGAATTATCCTTGGTTGACCCAATAGACCCCAAAGAAAAACGAGAAGATTACTATCATATTCTTCCCAATGGTGAGTCTTCTCTTGACTTATCATTATCTCCACTGTCTCTAATTGAGAATTATACTTCAAACAAACACCAAGATTATATAGGTAGTGCCCATAGATATACTCAGCAAGTGGATGAGCACAACCCTGTCTTATGATGACACGAGGTTGTATGTCATTAGACATCTTGTATGATAGTGACAAAACACCCTTCCAACGTTGGGTTCGCCTCACCCTATTTTCTTCACCAAATATAACTACTAAATGATGACCACCGTTCTATTCCCTTGTTACCCCCGCTCGACCCAGCTACACTCTTATTACCTGAAAGGAATTGTGAAGCAAAAGGGTGAGCACAACTAGCTCAGTAAAGAATATCATGACTAAAGATAATTCAATTATCAATAGCCTTCATCAACAATAAATCAGAGATTTAGAACATATGGTAAATGATAAAAATTTCAACCATAGTTGCAGCGGAACGAGCAATCCATTAGAAGAGTCAAATAGACTATAAAGTCTATTATCTTCTCCATGTTAAAAATCCACCAACAATATTTTATCCATGTAACATCACTCAACAGTTCCTTTCCACAATCATATGAATAACTCATAATCATAATTGTGATTCTAAATTTTTCTTCGCACCCAGGACGCAGAATATTTTCATCACCTGTCTTTACTTGAAACATCAAAGATCATGGTTATACCAAATCACAGTTCATGTTTATAATCATACTAACAAATCCATCTTTGCACTACGGGCCAAAGATATTCATCAACAAACCATCTTTGCACTACGGGCCAAAGATATTCAACAACAGTTCATCTTTGCACTACAGGCCAAAGATATTCAACAACAGTTCATCTTTGCACTACAGGCCAAAGATATTCATCAACAGGCCATCTTTGCACTACATGCCAAAGATATTCATCAATAATTCATATTTGCACTACAGGCCAAATATATTCATATCTCAAAGAAATATATAATCATTTCAGAATTTATATAAACAATAATTATAACCATGCTGATCAATTCACCTTTGCACTTAAGCTTAAGATATTCAATTATAAATTCAATGGTCATGATCATACCAGTCACAATTCAACTTTGCACTATAGGCCAAAGAGAACCCTAGTCATGATCATACCAATAATCTACCCATCTTTACACTCCAGTGAAAGAGTATTTCAACATCAGGGTTATAAAAATGTTATATATGATGATAAAAATAATATGATCAACATATAGTTTTAATCTCAAGAGTAATATTCGTAACTCATGAATAGTAACCCCGACACAACAGATAGAAATTCTACAATAAAATTCATACCAATATTTCGGTATAATGATATTGAAAGAATAACATTACTTAAATTTATAAATAATTTATTTTAATTGTTTACACTTTACTAATTAATGCATTTAATCATCATAAAATGCCAACTCTTACAATTTCATCATCAATAATCAAAACCCTCATCAAAAATCTGCATATACCTCATATAGGATTCTCAAGCCATAAAATCCTATTTTTCCAATTTTCTTTCTTCACAAAACATATTTAATTCATTTACCCATAACTAGACCATTTTCATGAAGAATACCAAATCAGTTCCAAAAATATTTTTTTTCTGGAATTTAGCATAATATAGTCCCATATTGAACATATATTTTTCTCAGAATTTTTAAAAGTCATTTACTATTTTTCATATGGCCAAAATAGCCGAATATTTAGACATTTATCAAAAATTATACTTTTGTCTAAAAATTCTGAAATTTACAGAGTATACTTCTATCATACACATGTACTCCCAATAAAAATTTCATCAATTTTGAAGTTAACCACAAGGAATTATAAGCTGTTACTTCTCAAATAGTCTTTTCTCATAAAATTCATAACTCTCAATCTATACATCCAAAAATCACCATTTTTGGATACAATCAAGAAAACTCATCAAAATATCATTTCAAATTTTTCCAGAATTTTTGAAGATCAGAAAAATTACGAAACTGAAAATCATAACAACCCTTAAAATCCATTACTATCCCTTACTATCCCTTACCTCAAAAGAGCAGTACTTCTGGCTGGATATAGGATATGATGCTGAAGAAAACTTGCACTGATGAATAGCAACTCACCAAGTATCTAAAAACTCACAAAATATGCTTCATAATATAGAGAGAGAAAGAGAGAAAGCTTATGTTTCTGGTGTGATTTTCAATTCTAACTTAGCCCTCTATTTATAGGAAAATTTTGGTAGGTTTGACCTGCAACCTGATGGCTTTACCTGCTACTATTCCCACCCACCACATTTGAAATATAATTCAGCACATTTCTTCACCAACCACAAGTGGGGCCCATCAATTCTAGAATTTTCCACCAAAATGATAAACTCCAAAAATTCAACAATTTCTGAACCAGTCATCTCGTAAAATTCATGATAAATCATACGTTCATTTTTAACGGTTCAAAATTTGTGGACATATACTCAACTTATATATGTATAACATATCCAAAAATTACCACGATCCAACGGTCGGATTAAAAATTATAACCCCCCGCAAAATATCTCAAAAACCCTGATTTTTAATACCTCCATTCCGACAAAAATACTGATAAAAACCTCAACATTAACTCCTTCATTTTTAACCACAAAAATATATCCCTCATTTATATCCACATAAAATAAATATTTTCTTATCATATAAATCAATAATTAATTATTCACAAATAATATTACAGAATCACATTTATGACAACCAGACCGTTCCCAGGAAAGAGGGGCTTTCCAATAAGGATTTCTCCTTACTGGCGCGCAATTAGATGACCAAACCTCTCCTTAGACAGAACTTTCTAGACATTGTCAATAATGCTATCTAATAATACTATTCAAATAATATGAATTATTGATCTGATAATGGGAAATACTGTGCAGCAACAATTATTGAACAACAATAATACAAAATTTCAACGTAGCAATTATTGAATCAATAAAATAAAATATTGAACAGTAATTACTGTAACAATTATTGAGTAGTGCCTTCTTACGTAAGAATCAATAATTTCAAAAATACTGTGCAATACTGTGTGCTACTGTGCAATAACGCGTATTACTGTATTTTAATCACCGGGTATTCCAACAGTGTTAACGGTAACAACTACGCCGTTATTTGTAAAACTCAAATTTGTCGTTTTCTTCGCCCGACAGTTATTCTGTTATGGGGCCCACAAATAGCTGCGCCGTCGTACGAATATTCCCCGACAGAAAGAATATTCCACGACCTAAGCGAATATTCCCCGACAACAATGATTATTTTATAACCACTTGTGTATTTTGAAAAATTTTCACATTTCACCCATAACTTTAACTTTTTATCAATTTAACCATTTACTGAATTGTAATTATAAGAAAAATTGAATACTTTTATTTCATAAAATTCGGGGTCTTACACAGAGCTTCAGAGATGGTTCTTGGATGCTACCTTGACCCTAAACAGAAGATATACATACTCAAGGTAAGCATGACTGATCTTATTGCCAGTCCCCATAACATATTCTTTTTGCATTGATGCTGTCATTTCATGTTTCACAAGTGGTTGAACAAGTTGGATTCCTTCTTTGCTCAGAGATATATATTGTTCTAGCGGAAGGCTTTAGCAACCAAGGTAAGGTTCCCATGGCTCAATCAAACTGCTTAGCTCTCCATAATCCACTACGTACTCTTTGAAATTTGTTCTTTTCATCAGCAAACAAATAATCAAAACTGATTTGGACTCCGTAGAGAAAAGTAGACAATAAAATCGGATCAGATTGAAGCTATATAACTAAAAAAAATAAAATTAGGCAAACACATGATTTAGGGGTGAAACAAGATTAAGTTTACAAAATTTAATAATGAAAGAGACAGAGACAACGCCGCCAATACCGGACATAATCTTTTGAATAGTCTCCTCTAATAAGGTTGAATCTAAGAAATTTGTGCTTTGTACTTTGTTTTCATGAACCATTTATTATTTATTTTATCTGCCTTTTTTTTCCTTTCTTGAGACCTTTTTTTCTTAGATTGATTAAACTGAGCATCATAAAGTCTACAGTAGTAAATTGGATGTTTTTCATAGTTTGGTAGTTCTAGCATTCTGAAAAATCTAAAATAACTTTGTTATTTTGCTGACCTTTATGACACACAGAAAACTCTTGAGAGTTGAGTCTATGGTCTATTTGATTGCAACACAGCTTAACATATTTTATGATAAGTAATTGGATGAAATTTCATTTTGTAGTGGAATGATTACAGGGAATTTAGCTTAAATGACGAATTTGTCATGAATTGCTAATTCTAGATTATACTCTGCTATTATTATTGGCTTAAATATTTTTGGTTATGGTCAAATTTCGCAAAGTTTTTTTTTTCAAAAACTAATAGAGAAACATGTTAGAGAATAACAACACAGCGAAAAACAAAAGCAAAGAAAAAATTAAAAGAAAACAATCGCACAAGACACAAGATTTACGTGGTTCACCCAAAAAATTAAAACGAAGTTTTAATATTTATATTAATTTAGTTTAAATAAATTTGAGTTGTGTTGGTCTATATGCACACCTTTCAATCCTACTTAAAAATTTCGGTAAAAGAAAAAGAGGCATCAAAGTAAAAAATATTTCACTAAACAAAATTAGATCTTGAAGGGGAAATGATTGGCTTATTTCCAATTGGCCTCACTAGATTTTGTATTTGTAATCTGCATTGCAGTTAAGGAAGCGTTTTATGGTATGTTTAGTTATAGTGTTTATAGTTTTTGCTATAGTAATGTTTAGTGCGTTTGGTCACCATAAGGTGATTTTAAATTTCAAACTTTACTTTTATGAATTAAACTTTACTTTGAACAGACAATAAGTGATTTAAAGTGATTCAAAATTATTTAAAGTGATTCAGGATAAAAGTGATTTAAATTGATTCAGGATAAAAGTGATTCTTTTAATAAAAAGAGTTGTTATATCAAGACCTTGCTAAAATAGATGAAGACAAACTTTATAACATGGATAGAAGAGGACCTTTTAGTGATAGACGTTGACATTGTTCTTCGGTGGTATCTGTAACATTTCAAATCTTAATTTTACAATGAGGTTCATTCTTTATAAGATTGGAGTGAATTTGTCAATGAGAACGATAACATATATATACAATGGACCTTTGTGGATGGGGCGGATGTAATCAAGTAAATCTGCTTTTTATGTCATTGCATCAAAATAACTTTACTATTCCTATAATATAAATAGTGTTATATATATTATTTATGTGAATAATTTAGGTGGTTGTGCACTCTCCTCAAAGTGCGTTCATATTGATATGAGGACATTAACATTCTATTTCTGAGTTTTGAACAGAAAAGAAAAGAATAGAAAACTTAAATTAGAACAGAAAAGAAAAGAATAGAAAACTTGAAGTTTTCCTTTGTGTTGTTTCTGAGTTTTTAATAGAAAAGAATAGAAAATTTAAAATTGAGGACATGAGTTGTAATTTAAAATTTATTATATTAAAAGTTGAGGATAATATGGGAATTATAAAAATATTACTTATTCCAATATCTTTTCCATCTAAATCAGGTCAATTTTGGACGGAAAACTTTGGCAGGAAAAGTGGCCAAGTTTTCTATCAATTTCTTTTCTTTTCCGTTTATTAAAAAACTCAGAAACATAAGAATTGGAAAGAAAACTTAACTTTGCTGTCCATTTCTTTTCTTTTCTGTCCATTTTAAAACTCAGAAACAGAGCGTAAGGCAAAGTGAGTTAAATGATATGCAATCCAGTACCGTCTTGTCCACCTTTGACGATGACTAACCCATCACTGACCAAACAATTGTCTAGGTATGAACGTCTCTCTAACTAAGACTATATTTCTCTACTTCTCATGCAGACACACAACACACAATACATTCAAAAACACACACACATAATTGTAACCAATCAAGCACTCGCAAATCAAACTCACACCATTATACTGCCAATGAGTTAAATCATCAAGCAAATGAACCGTTTGTAAGTCTACATTCATCCATATCTTTTCTTAAATAAATTGATAATTTGTTACAATCTTAATTCTTACTTATATCAATCTAAATCATTCCTCCCACTACATACAAATGTGTGTGCTCATTTATTTTTTAGATAATTCAGGGTAAAGTAAGGGTTCTTATGTTTCGAATTTACAGTTATTTTATTTTGACTCACTTCTTTCGATAATTTTTATATTTCAAATATTTGCAGGTATACTTGGTGTAAGGTGTAAAGAATAATATTTTCGAAGGATACTTGGTGTAAGCTGTAAAGAATAATTTGTGTAAGCTGCAAAGTAATGGGTCTTATGCAACATGTTGTTTCTCTATTTTTTGCACGTTTGCATTTTTTGTGTTCCGTCTTTTGTAAAGTTAACTAATTATACATGGTTATGATGATTTTTGGGATGGTTTTTTTGGTGGTTTGGATATGTATTGATGATTGTAAATTTTGTAGACAGGTTTAGAATTTTTTGGATATCTGTTTTTAAAGGAAACTCTGCCAAAATTTCTTAAAATTAGTACCGACTAACTCGATGTTTTAGTGGTTTGATATGTATTGATGATTAAGTATGTATTAATTATTGTGATGGTATGTGTCTTTAGATAATGTAATATTTTTTGAATTTTAATTTAATTTTTTGTTACGCCGTGCCTTCAGGCACGGGTTATTGCTAGTATGTATATGTGTGTATATATATATATATATATATATATATATATATATATATATATATATATATATATATAAGCTCCTTGTAATGATCACGTACCACTATCCTAGTGTTGGTTATACAAATATGCTTTGGAGTATAGAGATAGAAAGAACCATTTCAGTTGATCAAAACAAAGACATGAATTATCTTTTTGTTTAAGTAATGAAATAGTACTATTTTCTGATCCATTCATTGAATTATCTTATTTAAGTTTATTAACTGCTTAGCAAGTGGCTTAAATTACCTTTGAGCCAACAAATACTCTCATTTTAATCTAAATTGTATGGCATTTTACTAACATTTCAATTCGGCTTGTCTCCAATCTTGGACCAATGCCCGCTTAGGCTGTGTTTGTTTGGGTCTTAATGGCTCTGAATAAGTGTGCCTCTGATTCGGTCAGAAGCATAACTTGTTTGATAAACATTTTTATGCCTCTTAATACCTCTTAATCGATAAGATTCAAAAATAATGCTAAACCATTCAAAGCCTCGTCTGAGCGAAATTTTTTTTCCCGACAAAAATAGTCTCAACAATACTACAAAATTTATTTTGTATCCCCATTTCTACCCTCCCTGACCTCGGAGCTAAAACATCGCCACCAGCCACAAAGCTCACCATCCTATCCAGTAAAAAGAACAAATTCATATACATATATACCCTTCAGATTTACAATTCCACCATTAATAAATTTACAAAAAAAAACAACCAAGCACAAATCCATGTCAATTGAAACCATCTGAAAATACAGAGCTCAAATTTGAAGAGAGAAAGTAGATATAAAATTATTCCTATAAGATTGGATCTAAATGGAATTGGAAGGCTATAAATGAAGGAAGTGTGAAGTGATAATTTGTTTGGTATATGTTAACGCCAAGATCTTTTGTCACGTCCCAATCACGTAAAACGTCCTGATCCTGCACAGTAAACACGATCAACATCACACGCTTGACGGCTTCGACCGTCGGGGGATGGCTTAGGCGTGAGAGTCAGTATCGGTGTTCACAAGGTTAACAATGGAGGGTTTGATATCTAGTGTATTGAGAGAGAGAGAAAAAAATCTCAGTTGTATGTGTACGTACCTTTTTTTGAAGACCTCCTTGCTAGGTTATACTCTCATACCCAGTTTACCGTGCCACCCACTACCGTCTAACATAGCCCCCCTCTCCTCAGTGATCTCTGCCGACTGCATGCAGGCTGTCATCTTTTTTCTCCACTGTGCATGTCGCCGGCCGGCTATAATCTCATCCACATTAATGATCTGCAGACTTATGGTCAACGGCCTTCCTTTTTCATCATTACAAGTCAAAGATAGAGATATTAAAAAATCTAGTGGGTCGACCCACTGATTTGACCCGGTCTTGTGAGGACCCAACAGGACTAAGATGGTGACTAGACCCAATAACTTAAAGACTCAATAATAAAGACCCAATGGACTAATTAAATAAGTAGGCCCAATCCGTTCGGCCCAATAGGAAAAATATCATGACCCAACATTGCCCCCTAGTTTTTTATTAAATAGGATATTTAATAGGAAATTATAAATGGTCCATAATGTAAGACCCCAACTTTTATAAATAAAGATGAATTTTCTATAAATATCATTTTTGAATATTATGGAGTTAATTTGATATAATGTTATAGTTATGGGTAATATTTATAAATTTTGTAAAATACGAAAGTTGTTATATAATATTCGATTGGTCAGGGAATATTCATTTTACCAGGGAATATTCGTACAACGACACAATCATTGGTGGACCCCACAACGGAATTATTGTCGGATTGAGAAAACGACAAAAATATTTTATTAAAAATAACGGCGGAAATTTTACCATTGTTACTGTTGAACTACTCGGTAGTAAAAGTACAGTAATACGTGTGGTTGCATAGTAGCACACGTATTGATTATTAATACTTATGTGAGAAGTCACTCAGTTTGATTCAATTATTGTCAGTTAATAATATGAATTATTTAGCGATAATGACGTTTTGTTTTTTTCGTATTATAAACGTAATAAAACAGAAAACATCTTTTTATAAAAACAGAATACTTTATTAAAGTTATTCTATAAATAGAATATATTATATTTTATTTAAAAGATTTTCTTTAAATATGGACCGTCAGATTAAGTACTCAATCTGGACCGTTCATGGATTAGTTACTATGCATTCTTATTTTTCTATAAATAGCAGCTCATTCCTTCATTATTTCTTACGAATTCACTTCACTGAACTCTAGAGAGAGAAACTATAGAGAGAAACTATAGAGAGAGAGAAGAAGAGCATTCTGCTACTTAACTACCTCCTTATTTCAGCTCGTCTTTAAAACGGTAAGGGGTGTTATTCTTTCTTATTCATGAAGAGAACTGTTGTTATTCCATTTCTTATTATTCTGTTGAAATAACCTGTATACGTGGTCTACCCTATACGTCAATATCTTATTTCTCATAAATTGTGTTTGTATTCAGATGTTGTGAATAGGGCTCAGTTAGTGGAGCGCGATAACGAGTCAACGCAACCAAAAGAGAGCAGCCAGAAAAATGATAATACTGGTGATAACAGTCATCAAAGCGGTGACAATAAGCATGGAGGGAATCAACATGCCAGAAATGGTAACCACTCAATGGTAATCATGGTCAAAACAATAAGAATGGATATTTCAAGAAGAGGAAATTCAACAATGATGGAAAAGACGTCAGCACCAGCACCCGTTGTTAAGGAAGGAGAACGACCACCTATCATATTCTTCAAATGCGGAGGGGAGGGACACATCAGTCCAAACTGCGCGATGCCATCCAAAGCATACTATAATTGTGGAAGAGAAGGTCACTTAGCCCGATTTTGTCGTTCACCGAAGACAAGTTCAGATAGGATGGAGGCACCCAAGGACCGTCCCGAAAAGCCAAAGCCAGTAGTTTAAGAGAAAGCGTTTTTTTTTTTCGTGACGAGGAACCTGAATAAAATTATCACGGGTATGTTAGTCATAAACTCTTGCGAAGTCTATACCGTGTTAGATACCGGTTCTACTCACTCTTTTATTCCACCTAGTTGTGTTCAATGTTTGAACTTAACTCCGGAGAAGTTAGACTTTGATTTATCTGTTGAAATTCTGTTGGAAGAAACCTTCGTTACCTCCACTATTTATAAATCTTGTTCAAATCAACACTTTCACTTTACCTGTCAATCTTATCTCTTTGAAAATGCTTGCCTTTGATGTGATTTTAGAAATCGATTGGTTAACTACTCATCATGCTTCTCGTAAGGGGTAACTTTCATATTCCTAACCCAACCTGTTTATGCGAATTCAAGTAACCAAACCACTAAAGTCAATCATTGTCATATTAAGCCATAAATAAAGAGCCCCGATCCTTTTATTCTTGACTTTCTTGTGTGGAATGCACCGAAGCCAGACTTTCTGAAGGCAACGTTGTGAATAACGGTGACAAGTTAATAGGTATCAATGTGACGTGTTATCCAAGTCTTGGATGAGGGTCACAGTTTTGAACGATATTTCTATTGTTAATAAATTTTTGACGTATTCTTGAAGACTTCTTAGCCCTACCCAGAGCGTAAAATTGAATTTTGTATTGACCCCAGTACAAAACCCATTTCTTAAACCCTCAAATATTTCTTCAACTAAAACGAACGTATTATGCGCCAAAGAGCGTTGGCTCGACTGTTGAAGATTACGATCGTACCATTCAATAACATCGTGGAAAAGCGAACGTGGTAGTGACGCATTGTGTAGAAGATCGTATACGTTACAAGTGTGAATATACGAACCCACGTGAAGATAACGAATATACGATTAAAATCGACTTTAATTGATAAATTAAAGCCGCTCAAGCTACATACTCGGAGCTGATAAATGTGAAGAAGAAGGTTCAAGAGGACGTTATTCTAGAAGCAAAATCCGACGAAGAGAGGAAATCACAACTCTCGATTATTGGCCCATTTGAAATCCTCGATGAAGTAGGAACTGTGGCCTATAGACTCA